>JADRCD010226063.1:0-15771 GCA_019843815.1 Montemys delectorum
TTCATATTTGAGACACAGACAATTCGTTGAAACTGTAAATTTTTATTATAGTCCAGTCTTCACAGAAATTCAAGTGTAGAAAATGGCAGCAAGGGTGATCTCAAGATGTGGAAGATTCAGTGAACAGCACATAGCAAGCCAACATCTCTCCTGCTATACTCTACCTGCTCTGTCCTGCAGTTATCCTTCCACAGCATCAATGGGTGAAATGACAGGACCATCATCAGTCTGGAAATGAATTAAGAGCAATAAGAAAGAGAGCTGTGCAAAGGCTAGACCTGCTTTTACAGGCTTTCAAGGTTAAGTGAACTTCAAATAGCTTCAGAGGAGGCAGGAACCTTATCTGAGCAGGCTTCTGGGGTTCATAGGAGTCCCAGACGAGTCCTACAAAAAAGATTCTTAACTATCTTTGATTCATTAACAATGTTTGAAAATCTGTTAAATCTTACCAATATTTTCTAGAGTGGAGACAAATTTATGTACATAGGATACGAGTCCTATGGATGGGGGCCTTGCTTTGTGCCAGTGATTTTTTTAAGTACCAAGTTTAAATTGGTATTTAAACTTGAGCCTGAAATCCCAAATGGCTTTAATCTAGAAAAATGAATCTATCTTCACTATCCTGTGTGTACTCTGTGTGCTGAGGCTTCTCTGATGATGAGCTTTGGCTGTGATGTGCTAAAACTAGTTACTGACTGGTTAGCAGGTAGCAGGGGAGAGCCAGAGCAGAGTGTCCTCTCAGAATTTGTGATATGCACTGATGACAACCGAGAATATGTGGCACAGGCTAAGGATGGGAATCTATCAGGAGCTGAGTCTCCTCATATGAATCATATAAATCAATATTATACACATATCTTATTCTATGCTCTCCATATGCAATTAAGTAACTAATTATAAAGTATAATTTACTATGGCACAATACCTTGTTCAAAACAAAGAGAAAAGACAAAATATTAACTTTTCCTAGTATTTCATAGAACCATTAGAAAGGACAAAATATTAACATTTTCTACTATTTCATATATCATATGTCATCAGGTTCAATAATAATTCTATCTTATGTTTATGAAATGGGCATCATAAATACTTAAGAAAAACTTTCTATTTTTCTTATTCTATTATTCTAAAATTGTTAAAATATGTCTTTCTCTGTGATACAAATACCAGCCAAATGTCCTACCCCTGATATGCAGCTTGAAAACTTCCTTCACAGTGTTGAATTTTGAGAAGTTTGGGGGAATTTGGTTATTTTGTGATATTGGAGATGTACCCCAGAATCTTCTAAATGCAAAGCCATTGCTCTACTGCTGAGCTACATTCCTAGTTTACAGTAATTAAATAAATGGATAATGGGTGAATATTTCTTAGTGAAGATATCTCTTTGTGATTTTAGATTGATATGGTCCATTAAAAGCAAATACAGCATTAGTCAGCTCTATAAAATTGCCTTTTACCACATAAGTCGCACAAAGTTTAGTTGCTGAAGCTGTGATCAGATTCAGATGCATGCATTTGAATTTCACATCTACGTCTTATAAAGTGTGTGGCCTTGGCCAAGTTACTTAATAGCCTGAGGTCTAATCTGCATCACTAATGAAAGGACAACATATTTGCTATACACTGTTTCATAGATGAAATGAGAGATGCATGTGAAGTGTAGCATAGGTATGGTTCACCAAAAGTCATCTGTGCATGTTATCATGTTTCTGTCATTTATCATTCATTTATTACATACACATCTCGTAAGAGTCTCTTTACTACTTATAAGAAATGAAATTCCAGGAGTGTGAACCCATTATGGATACTACACTCTTTCTGAATCTTTATCCTTTTCATACTAAAGCTTTAGTCATTTATTTCTATCTATACAATACATTTCTGTCATACCATGATGTAATCAAGGCACTGAGTCAAAGAAGAAAGCATTAGAGATTTCCTGATGGAAGGTGATACCAGTGGCTTAACGAAGGAATAGGGATAGGTTTGTTAGCTAGGGGTAGATAAAGGATGGAATTTGACATAAGAGGTTAAACAGGTGTTCAGGTAGCCTCAGGTAAGATCACTCAAATGACAAACTCAGACAAAGTTCAAAAATCTGGGCAGCTCCCTGAAAGCAAGGCAGAATAACTGGTATGGGGAGCATTGTGTTGTGTGACTTTTCCTCAGGTGATGTGAAATAATATCTATTTGCACCAAGCAGACAAAAGAAACAATTTCATGCAAGTCTAGCTTAGTGAACCAATGAGTTTATTGGGTTTAACTTCAGGACCATGGATGAATCAAAATTCCATCACCAAGAAACCCATCCCATCATTCCTGGGGCTCCCTATAACTTACAAGCATCTGGGCCTATGGAGACTCTCTTTGCCCCAACAGTTTTTACTGCTTATGGAATGGAGGCTTGTGAATCTTGTAAGTTTTAGGAATTTCTTGAGACGACATGATTTACTTACTTCCTGAGCCCTGTGTGCTTTGTTTAGTTTCTGAGTCTTAACAGCCTCCCTTGTGTTCCCAGAATGGAATGTTTTGGTTTAGAGGAAATAGATGCACAACATCTATGTAAGATGACAGATGTATGACAGATGATATAAGAAAAAGGGAAGAGTACATAGTGACTCCAAGGTAAGGATAGGACCCTAGAGGGAAGGCGCAACAGAACTTTAGCTAAAGATGCCCAAGATGCTCAGATACACTTTCTGCTTGAAGCACTACTCTATTTAAAAAGAAAATTTGCAGGTAGACCTGCTTGAAATGGAAGTTTTTTGGTTGTGTCATGGCACGTAGACTCATGTGTTGTTTTACTGAGGTAAGACCCATGGGGGGGAAAATGATGTTTGGAGAAAGTATAAGATGGATTCACTGGACAATGATGAGGTGGTTGTGTAGCTAGTTATGCAACTCTTCATTGGTCCCATGTCTTTTTTTTTTTTTTCCTTTTTTTTATTAGATATTTTCTTTATTTACATGTAAATTTTCCCTTTCCCAGGTTCCCCTCCAAAAAACAAACAAACAAACAAAAACAACAAGAACAAACCCCTGTTGCCTCCCCCCTCCCCATGCCTGTCACCCCACCCTTTCCCACTTATTGGCCCTGGCATTCCTCTACACTGGGGCACAAAACCTTCACAAGGTTGAGGTCCTTTCCTCCTATTGATGATCGAATTTGCAATCCTCTACTATTCATATGCTGCCAGAACATTCAATCCCACCCTATATAGTCCTTGATTGGTGGTTGGGTCCCTGGGAGCTCTGAGGGTACTAGTTAGTAATTGTTGTTCGTCCTAAGGGGCTGCAAATCCTTCAGCTCCATAGAACCTTTCTCTAACTCCTTCATTGGGGACAGTGTACTCAGTTCAATGAATGGTTGTAAGCCTCTACATCTGTATTAGTCAGGTCCCATGTCTTTACTGATCTTCATTTCATTGGGAGATGTACAATAGGATTCCTGGCATTCTTGCTGGCCCTGACCACTCCCACTGACTCAGGGGATACTATGCTGCCACTGCTGATTTATGTTTGGTGGTGCACTTGAACTAGACTGTTGGTATCCTGACATTACTGAATTGGACTGCTGGGATCCTAACAAATGGCGATTAAAATTGCCCCAAGAACTACTTCTAAATAGGTCCATATCCTCTTGTTCTATTTATCATCTTTTCTCCCATACCCTTGGATGGTTGGCTAGACAGAACATAGAAGCTTTTGAAATTCCTTATTAAAATAGGTTTTGACAAATATAAACCTTCATCTGTTAACTTTGGTAACTGTAATAAGGTCCACAAACCAAGTGAGGCCCATAAATATTCTTTGACAACTTTGGTTTCTTTTTTACTATTAATTAATTAATCTACATCCTAATCACAGTCCCCATTTCCTCCCAGACCCTCACAGTTCCTCTGCTCACCCCTTTCCCTTCTCTTCTTAGAAGGGGGAGGTCCTACTTAGGTATTACCCTACCTGGTACTTGAAGTAACTGCAGGACTAGGCATATTCTCTCCCACTGAGGCCAGAAAAGGCAGCCCAGTTGATCCAGAACATGATCAACGGGCAGGCAACAGAGTCAGGGATAGTGCCTGCTTCACTTGTTGGGAAACCTGGATAAAGACCAAGCTGCACATCTGTTATACAAGTACAGATGTCCTAGGTCCAATCCATTCTTATTCTTTGGTTGGTGGTTCAGAATCTGGGAGCACCCAAGGGCCCAGGTTAGTTGACTCTGTTGGACTTCTTTTGGAGTTCCTGTCCTCGTTGGGTCCCCCAATCCTGCCCCAACTCTTCCACAAGACTCCCCAAACTTTATCAAATGTCTGGCTGTATGCCTCTGCACCTATTTCCATTGGCTGCTGGGTAGGGACTCTCAGAGGATAGTTATGCTAGGCTCTTGTCTGCAAGTATAACAGAGCATCATTAATATTGTTAGGGATTGTTTTTTGCCCATGGGATGGGTCTCAAGTTGGGCCAGTCATTGGTTGACCATCCTATCAGTCTCTGTTCTATCTTTGACCCTGAACATCTTGTAGTGTAGGATACATTTTGGGTTGGTTGGTATCTTTATACCTTCATTAGAAGTCCTGCATGGCTACAGAAGGTGGCTACTTCAGGTTCCATATCTCCCACTGCTATGAGTCAAAGGTAGAGTCACTCCTATAGACTTCCTGGAGCCTCCCCAGTACCAGGTCTCTGGCACATCCTAGAGACGCCTCCTTCCTCTGCCTTATAAGTGATTCTTGGCCATGTCTCCTACCCATCCTCGCTCTTATCCTGTTCCCTCCTTCCATTCACCTCTGACGTCTATTTTATTTCTCCTGAATGATTCAAGCATCATTCCTTGGGCCCTCCATGACATTTGGATTCTTTGAGGATGTAGATCTCAGGCACTAAGATTAACAATTAATAAATAGAACCTTATGAAACTGAAAAGCTTCTGTAAGGCAAAGGACACCGTCAATAGTCTACAGAATGACAAAAGATCTTCATCAACCCTACATATGACAGAGGGCTATTATCTAAAATATATAAAGAACTCAAGATGTTAGACACCAACAAACTAAATAACCCAATTGAAAAAAAATGTGTTACAGAGCCAAACTGAGAATTCTCAACAGAAGAATATCTTTTTTATTGGACATTTTCTTTATTTACATCTCAAACGCTATTCTCTTTCCTGGTTTTCCCTCCAGAAATCCCCTATGCTATACCCCCACTCCCTTGCTTCTAAGAGAGTGTTACCTAACCCACCCACAAACTCCTTCCTCCCTGCCATGGCATTCCCCTACAGTGGGGTATCAAGTCTTCACAGGACCAAGGGGCTCTCCTCCCATTGATGCCCAACAAGACCATCCAACAGAGGAATTTCTAATGGTCAAAAGCACTTAAAGAAATGTTTAATGTCCTTAGACATCAAGAAGATACAAATCAAAATGACTTTGAGATTCTACTTTACACTCATCAGAATGGCTAAGATCAAAAACTCAAGTGACAGCATATGCTGGTAAGGATGTGGAGCAAGTAAAACATTCCTTTATTGCTGGTAGGAGTGCACACTAATTTTCTTAGAAAACTGGAAACAATTCTATCCCAAGGCATAGTTATACTATTTCTGGGTATATATCCCCAAAGATATTCTACCTTACCACAAGAATATTTTCCCAACTACGTTTATAGCAACTTTATTCATAACAGCCAGAAATTAGAAACAGCCTAGATGTCCCTCAACTGAAAAATGGATAAAGAAAATGTGGTTCATTTAAACAATGAGTTACTACTCAGTTATTAAAATGAAGGACACCATGAAATTCTCAGGCAAATGGATAGAACTAGAAAATACCATCCTGAATAAGGTAGCCCAGACCTCAAAGGATGTGCACTGTATATATTCATTTAAGTGGATATTAGCCATATTGTACTGGATAACTATACTCTCACAATTTTGAAGGCTAGAAGTCTGACAACAGTGATGGCTGAACCATGTACACTCTTGAGAGAACCCTTGATTATTTTTCCCAGCTTCTGTAGTTTCCAGAAAACATTCCTATTTCTATGTTTGTAAATGCAACATTCTAATCTCTGACTTTGCTTTTCCTGGTGTTTCATCTGCTCCATGTCTTTGTGCCACAGTTTCTTTATCTTTGTATAGAACCCAGTCATTAAGAAAAGGCTCAGTCTAACCCGAGATAAATTTATTTTAACTTTAATGTGGCTCAAAAAGTTTTATATCCCAAAATGAGATCATATACACAGATTTCAATGGGTTTGAACTTTGAAAGTGCACCATGAAAGCCTGTACCACCTTGACAATCTTATTAAGCTATGAAAGAGAATGAAACATTCATTTGTGAAAATATGGATAGACCTGAAGATCACTATATGAGATAAAATAATCCAGGGGCAGAAAACAAGTCTCATGCTACATACATGCATACATACATACTACATACATACATACATACATGCATACAGTGCTAACTTACATGATTTAAAACATCTACATTCATAGGTGACAGTAGTATTGACTGCATACATGGAGAGAAGAATGAAGATAGAAATGGAGAAAGGTTGATCAGTGAGGAATAAGTGTGAAATCCAAGTTAGAAGCTGTGGTGTGCATTTGTACAGTAGAGTCTCTACAGAAAGCAAGTATGTACTGTACAGAAAATATATATAAGAAAGTATACTGATGTTTTTATGATGAAGAAATGTAATAATTGTTAAGGAGACAGAAATATTTAGCTAGATGTAAACATTATTCAATGTCGGCTTGTATCAAACATGATAGGGCTGTGTATGTGTATGTGTGTGTATTGCTTAAGTATATACACATATACATATATATGTATATAATTTAAAATTTAAAAGTAAAAGACTGATATTATCCCATGTGTGTCTGGTAGGCTTGAGAATGGCCAACACAGAACCAAAAAAGAAATATATAACACCTGGGTAAGGTCAGTTGCTAGAGCCATCAGAAACACCAAAGGTAAAGTCAACAAGTCTTCCAAGATCCTTTAGAAAATCTAGGCCTCTGGGTCCATCTTCCTTGCTCAGACCTAAAAATCCACAGAATATTCCAGGAGTCTTTCCAAAACCCACAATAATATAAAAAATGACAGAGGCTTGTCCAAAGCTAGTCTGGCATTTTAAATGATGCATAGGAGAATGAGGAGTTAAACAGAGGATTAAGGTTATAAATTAGATGGAACTATTTTTGTAAGTAATAGTGGCTAAATACTTTGAAATAGTTTCAAATAGGGTAAAATTTAGACTCAGCATGATAATTTAAAAAGTAGTTATTGGTAAATAAAATTTACATCTATATTATAATATATGAATAACGGAATTGGTAGTTGGGAGATATTAAATTGATGTCAAATGAAGGTCTAGCTGAAGGGATTAACAGATCCAGGAGGAATAGAGGAAGGGAATGCAATCCAACATGTCTCCTAGGCACTATCATACCCAAATATAGTCAGACAATTTCACTGAGCAGGAAAGTAAGGATATGCTCTAAGAGCCAGAACGAGCCCCAGAGGATGTGTGTCACACTGACCTCCTCTAGGTCTGTCTCTCCCTTGATATTTTTTAACCACTTGTAAAGGAGTATAGGCTTTACACAATCACATGATCTTTTCCTCCTCAAAGCATGCTGTCTGTCTGATCCAGCCATGGCAGTTTCTGGTCAGGGCTCTTTAAAAATACCCAGGGTCACTTTTCAAGTTGCTCACCCTACCCTACTTGCAGTCAAACAAATTCCCTGAAGATGCTCACTGAATGCAGAACAAGGAACTGAACATCAAACAAGAAAACTAGAAGGTGGAAAAAGGGTACTAGAGTTGCTGAAAGTGGGTAAACTTTTTTTCAGCTGTCATTTCAGTGCCCTCTGTTCCTCTGAGCAGGTATTCCAAACACACTGTGTGAACTAGGGTTCACCAGGAGAGACATTTTTAAACGTCTGTTTTTTCCAACATTATCATACCAGCTGGGGTTACTTATTTCATTCTAACACAGTGGGAATCCACAGGCTGCATAAAAATACATTAAGGAATATTTATAAGATGGCAAACAGGACCAAATACATGAGAAAGAATAATATTGTGCATTGCTCATTATAAACATGATCATTTTGTGTATGTAACGGATGTGTTGTTAAAGCACAGTGGGTTGTTTGAAGTTTACAAGTTTGTTATGGATTGATTTATTCATGAAATGCTTTGTTTCTATGACAACTTTATTGGTTTGCCTGTGGTCTAAATACATATAGGCATGGCAGGAATTCCACGGTACAAAACAAATTACACACTCCCTTCTGAATCACTTGCTGCCTTTAGGGAGTGTAGCAAAAGAATTTCCAACCAGGACAGACATCACCATACACAGAGTGAGCATTAGAAAGATCACATAATAAGAGGAAAGAGGCTTTTGAAAAGGAACAACTTAAAAGGCTCCAATGGCCTCCAACTCCATAATATAAGGAATGGCGGAAATGAGCAATACAGTCCTCAACATAAGATAAGAGAAGTATAATCTACCCACAATGCATGAGGTTTTTTTTTTTTATTTAAGCAAAACCATTGATCAAAGACTTGCAATTTCTGTCATAAATAATGTCCCTTGAAGAAGACCATTAATATTCACAACAGTTGTGTAACTACAAAAGAGGCTCAGAATTGTTTAGAGGAAATAATGGATTTGGAAAGATAAAAGGAAAACGTGAAAGAGACCAAGGGAAGAAAGGAAGGAGGGAAGTAGGGAGGCTGAGAAGGAGGGAGAGAAGAGAGAGAGAGAGAGAGAGAGAGAGAGAGAGAGAGAGAGAGAGAGAGAGAGAGAGAGAGAGAGAGATATTTGTAAACCTGGGATAATCAAGAAGGGAATGGCTTCTAGTTATCTAGTGAAACTGAAGTCAGAGAAATCATGTCAGAGAGTGGAGATTTTGAAAGCTAGAGAAGAGAGGGCTCCAAATTATAATCCTCACAGACATGTATGCCTGTCCACCAGTCAGGGGAGGGAGACTAAAAGGTAAAATCATTATGTTTTTTTAAATTTAGAGAACACTATGCTATGTAGCGAAAATAGTCTAAGACAGTATGAAATGATATGACTAAAACTGAAAAATATACATGGAAAAATCATACTATTCCCATCTACAACCCATACCCCCCACATACATATAACATGTATATATGGTATATGCACATATACATATGTATATACATATATATGTATACATATCTATATATATTTGTTACATGCATATTTTGTACATGCTCCTACATGCATGCGCACATGTGTATGATGTAAGTATGTATGGAAATAAGAACTTGACATCCAATGTCTTCTTCAGTTGCTCTCCTCTCACTTTTGTGAGTCTTTCACTGCACCTGGAATTCACTGATTGGTTAGACTGTCTGGCTGGTGAACCCTGTGATTTCCTGCTTCTATCTTCCTAGCACTGTAGTTACAAACACCATTACATCTCACTTTTTACATGTGTTCTGGGAAGTTAGATTTAGTAGTTTACCATCTCGACAAACTTCTGGTCCCTTATGCTTTTGTAAATAGTAACTTGAGTATCCTGCTCTTATTTGCATTGGTACAGATATTTTTGCATGTGCTGATAAATGTATTGGATAAAATATGAGAGCAACTTTTGAATTCTTTCTTCTCCAAGTGCTTGGGTTCACACTCACAGGCTAGATTATGGAGCATCTCACCTTATAGATATATCAGATTAAGTCCATAGAAGTGAACATCTGACCTGGGAGAATCAAACCATTGACTTGTAAGCAACTAATTTATTTAAATAAGTTTTTGAGTGCTGGGGAGGGGGTTGAAAATGAAAGTACATGTCATAAGGAGATCCAATGGGAAGAGAAAATAGGAAGGCGAGCACCATCAGTTGCATTGATGTAAGTTCCTGAACTCTGTAATCTAAATGTCTATCAATAGTAATATTGTAAATCAATGTAAATGGCAGGGATCTCAAGGTGAGATGAATATACTTTATATACCCCATTGAGCATAAATTCTATCTGCTGTTTTTAATGTTGTCCACTTCAATAAATTTGGAAGATGAAATGTCCTTCCTAAAAATTTAGAAAGAAAATTCAGTGTATTTTGTATTGCATAGTTGTACATGTTAGTTGTCCATTGTAGAATTCAGAATCCACCTAATCCACCTATAATAACTGACTGTTCTATATATTGACTTAAGGTATCTAGAGTTCACAGCAGTATTATGAGGGCTTACAGATAAGAGCCCAATGAAGGTGCTACTGCTGTGTATTACAATATGAGGAAATTGATGGTGTTACACAACATGCTTCTCTTGAATTCAAACTTGTTTTATTGGATATTTTATTTATTTACATTTCACATGTTATCCTCTTTCCCTATTTGCCCCTCAGAACACCCTATTCCATCCCCACTCCTCCTGCTTCTATGAGGGTGTGACCCCACCCACACCCTCCCACTCCCACACCCCATCTACACTGGGGCATTGAGCTTTCATGGGACCAAGGGCCTCTTCTCCCATTGGTGCCTGAAAGGCCATTCTCTGCTACATTTGCTGCTGGAGCCATGGATCCCTCCATGTGTACTCCTTCGTTTGTGGTTTAGACCCTGGGGGTTCTGGTTGGTTGATATTGTTATTCTTCCTATGGAGTTGCAAACCCCTTCAGCTCCTTCTAAATTTAACAAGAAATCACTAAGCATAATCATAATGGTACATAACCAAAGTCGGCTCTTTCAAGGTATGGAGGACCTGCAAGTCTACATCTTGGAGCCTCTGCTAAAATTGATGGCCCAGATGCTATTTGTCAAATACCTTCTACAGAGTATGGTCATGGAGCCAACCCCAGTCCCACCATGGAGGAATAGGGGCCTAGCTGTGTAAGCAGCTCATGTGTAGAAGCGGTCCTCATTCTAGAGAATCAATTCTTTTTGTTTTGCCAGCTTAACTGTGTGCACCCACTCAGCGATTTTTTTTTTAAATTTCCAGGTCTTATTTGAGAGAAGCCTCATGAGGGCTGAGAAACTCCCATTGATTTATGTCATTTCCAGTAATTTCAGTCATTCAGTAACGCTGCCAGCCAGGGGAAATGGGGAGTATTTTCCTAGCTTTTCCCCACCTCCTTTGAACTGCCATTTCCTATGAGCAAACTCAGATCCTCCAAGATAAGTACTTTAATGCTGAAACCATCTCTTCAGCTTCCCACCCCCTTTTATAAAAACTTCATGTTCACAACAAGGAAGTATGCCATGATAAAAAGACCAAGCATTGCTGGGTGGGGTAGCCTATGCTGGTAGGACTTGCTGAAGGTGGTTTACTCAAGAGGACCACAGGTTCAAGGCCATACTGAGCTACACACAAAATAAAAGTGAACAATGGCATCACAGACCCAGAGACCCCATTCATGTCCTGGTTTTAGGGGGTGGTAAACAGCATTCCACCCGAGACCCCATTCATGTCCTGGTTTTAGGGGGTGGTATACAGCATTCCACCCTTCCCTAGTTATATTTGCACGGGGCTACCCAGATACAAGCATACCAAGTGAGTATGTAAACGTGATTATCTTCTGAGGATGAAAAAAAAAAAAAAAAAAAAGCAAAGTGAAGAAAAATTAAGTCCCCAAATTTAATGCTCTTATAGGGAGGCTCCTGCAAAGTTCATCAGGGAAGTTTGTACCATGTGAACATATTGCCTACTACCACCTCAGTGCTGAACCATTTTTGCTAATTTCACATGGGAACTTCCAAAATGATAAAAGCTAAAGCATTGTATAGCAGTATAGCATCCTAAAGCAGTCTAAGAGCACTGACCCTCACTAGGTAGTAGTGTTTTTTTTTTTTTATTTGTTTTGTGGTTGTTTTTTAATCTTGCTTACTATTTGATGATATTCTTCTTAGTTTGCACTTTACTGCTTAAAACCATCCCGTTGAACCAATCTTAGGAAGGTTTTGGGTGTCACTGAAATTACTTTGATTTCAGCCGATCGGAACTCAGTTAGCAAAGGCAGACCCAGTTTTGGCTGAATCAGGGGTTCCGAGACAGAGAGAAGATGAAGGATTCAATGAGGAAGAGCCAGTGAATAGGCAATTCAAGCTCCATTGCTTCCCCCTCTGAGCCACCACAGAGCTCCTTATCTAGACTCTAACTCAAGGAAAGCAGCCAGCCCAGTAAAAATGGTGTGTACCTTGCCATTTCCGTTTCTTTCCTTTGTCTTTCTTAAGATTTGTCTGCATTCATTCGTAACTCATTCATTTTTCAAACCCTTAGTCTCATCCTCCTACTGAGCTTTTTGAGAATTCCATTTTATTAGAAACATTTGGATTCTTCTTTGTTAGACACATGCCAGTTAGTTGTAAAGTGATTAAGGGTGTGCTGTATTCATCCCTATCACTTTTAGTGGAATACATAATCTCCCTACCAGAGCCCTGCCAGCATGCCCACCCAGGCTTCTCAGAGCTCCTGTTTTAATTACCACACTTGCCCACTCCTTGGCCTTGGAGTCCCACATTTCCTCCTTGTTCGGTTTGCCACTGCCAAGTCAATTTTTCTTTCATGCTAGTTTGCTGATGTATTCCTTGGCTCTTGACATGACTTCCTTAATATTCATGCTTCTGCCCATGACTCCTTCCTCTTTTACAACCATTTCCCTTTCAAGAACCTTCTTTCCTGCCCCCTAATTCAGAGCAGCAGTTCATCCTTTCCTCTGGTCCTCTTTCCAATGTGATTGTGCTTTGGATAGGAGGAAGACCTATGTCTATCCTGTGTATGGGGGCTTCAGTATGTCCACCTAGAAGGCCTCGTTCTTAGCTTCTGTATCAATTAAGCATACTCTAGAAATTTTCTATCAGCCAGATCTTTAATGAAATGAAACAGTGACTCATATAGTTTGTGATTATTCCCACTACCACTGACTGCTAGTTATCAACATGATGGAGGTAAAATTAGAAAGACACAGAAACATTTATGAAGTGTCTTTACCATGGAGATAGAAAACATAGGCATAGCTTTAAGAGAATGATTCAGAGTGCCTTGTTTTGAAATAAAAAGGATATAATAGGATATAATATTCTGAGTATTTATGACATTTTGAAGTTTATTTTATAGTTTATGTTGGTTATTTTTAGCAGCTGAATCACCACTTTTGTCTTAGAAAGAATGGTTATAATCAGGCTTCCAACACTACTGTTTCTATTCCTTCAGGGAAACTACCATATACTGCCTTATTTCTGTGCTAGAAGAGATAAAGAAATTGACATTTTTTTTTTTTTTTGCTTTTTTGAGACAGAGTTTCTCTGTGTAGCCCTGGCTGTCCTGGAACTCACTCTGTAGACCAGGCTGGCCTCTAACTCAGAAATCCACCTGCCTCTGCCTCTGCCTCCCAAGTGCTGGGATTAAAGGCATGCACCACCACCGCCCAGCCAAAAGGGACATTTCTTTCTCCCAGAATCCTTCCACAAGAAGTTTTAAATCACTAATTCTCAACATTCTATTGGTGTATTGAAAATTAGTTAACTGGCCCTCAAGAGTGAGTAGATAACTCAGAACTGTTCAGCCAATGTCCATAGCTAACTTTAGTGTTCAAGGGGAAACCAGTAGAAGCTGTATCCCTCTCTGAACTCAGCCCCTAGTACAGTACTTGGCTTATACATACTTCAGTAGTATTGGCACACATGGACTGAAGCCACTAGTACAACCTGTCTCGGATTCCTATTTCCTCTAATAGTTATACATGCACTAAAAATGCTAAAATGTCATCACACCACTACTTTACAATAAACCAATGGTGTCTTTGAATCTTTTGACAATTAAAAGACCAACATCCTAAAACGAAAAAAAAAAAAACCATACTAATTCTTTGGAAATTTCATTCAATGAATTGTGATCATATTCATCCCAACTCCATCACTTAAGTTCTCTCAGATCGAATTACACCTTGCTATCTCCTAAACTCTGTGCCCTATTTTAGATATCCCACACATTCCAATTTTTATCACCCATATACTTCTAGATATAGGACCATTTACTGGAATGTGATGAACTACCTATGGAATCCATGAAACGAGAAGTTCTTTATGGGTGGGGAAGAGTAGAAGAGCCTTAAGGGAAGAGGGATAGTAGAACACAGGTGGATGTGAAAGGGAAGAAGGGTTAATGGAAAGGAATGTCTAAGTGTGGGGAGTGGTGAGAGCACAGGGCTGAGGAGGGGTTAGGGGATGTTTGAAAACGTCACATGGAACCTACTCTTTTATAACTAATCTTAAAGTTAACCATTCTTACATGGGTATTTATAGTGCCTAGATGTGATCACTGTACTTCTGTGTCTGCAGCATAGAAATGCTACAAGATCTTGTTAAAAAAAAAAAAACAAACAACAAAACAAAACATGGGCATACATGTGTTTCCTGAAGAAACAACCTAATCAAAAGGAACTTTGGCCTACTTCAAATCCCAGTTTCATTCATTTTATAAATATATCGACTAACATGGCAGTGATGGAACACAGTTTATTTTAAATATATGTCTGTTTTCTCTTCCATTAAGACTGCCTTTTAAAATATCTGAAATTTCATAGCCATTCATCAAAATGATAATTTAGAAAAAGGTTGTTTTTCTAACTGAATATCATCTATTTCTATTCTGGATGTAAAAAAAACCCAAACAAACAAACAAAAAAAAAAACTCTGCCTATTTAGTTAATAAGAGTTAAATTGTAACAGTTGGTTAATTGAAACTATCAGTCTTCAAAATTTCTATTATGCCCTTCTTTTATAATCAGTTAAACCGTTGGATTATATGAAGAAATTTGGTAATGACTGCCTTTCTCTTATCGCATTGCTCCCAAAGAGAAATGCATTTAAAGAAAGAAGGAAAGAAAGACAGAAAAGAAAGAGAGAGAGAGAGAGAGAGAGAGAGAGAGAGGAAGAAAAAAGGAAGGAAGGAAGGAAGGAAGGAAGGAAGGAAGGAAGGAAGAAGAGGAAGTGAGTGAGGCTTAGGAAGGAAAGAAATGAGGAATGAAGGGGAAAAAGAAAAAAGTAAGTAAGAAAGAAAGAAAGAAAGAAAGAAAGAAAGAAAGAAAGAAAGAAGAGAGGGAGGAGGAAAAGAAAAAAAGAAAAGGAAGGAAAGATAAATGGAAGGAAGGAAGAGAGAAAGGAAGGAAGGAAGGAAGGAAGGAAGGAAGGAAGGAAGGAAGGAAGGAAGGAAGGAAGGAAGGAACAGTGAGCCACTGCTATAGTATATTTCTCAATTATTGATTTTTTTAAAGTGTGGCCATTTTATCCAAATAACTTCCCTGAATACTTTTCTCCTTTCCTCCTTGTCTGACTTCTTGCTTTATCATTTCTTTCTGTCTCTTATTTTCATTCTTAAAATTTTGCACAGTTTTCCTGTAAGTTCCAAGCACAAGGCTACTTCTAGGACTATAGCAAGTCCACGAACTTGACCTTATTTTATTGACTTGTCTAGTAAGAGCCCATTTTGTTCTAAATATCTTTAGAAGAGTATAACCTAGAGGGGAAATCTGGTTCTTTTATTTCCTACAAACAAAATTACATTTGTTCCGACTGGCTCAAAGAATTTTTTCAGTAGCAAGACAGTTTGTTCTGAAACAAGAAAAAAGATGTTTTTTACATACATACACAAATAAACCATCAGCACCACCACTAACCCCACCCCACAGAAAGACACCCAGATGCATATGTATATTTTGTATGTATACAACACACACACACACACACACACACACACACACACACACACACACACAC
>JADRCD010226064.1:0-24665 GCA_019843815.1 Montemys delectorum
TTGTTTTTTTTTTTTTTTTTGGTTGACTGTTTCTATTTCTTTAGGGGTTATAGGACTGTTCAGATGGTTTATCTGGTGCTGATTTAACTTTTGTACCTGGAATCTGTCTAAGAAAATTATCCATTTCATCCACATTTTCCATTTCTGTTGACTATAGGCTTTTGTAGTAGGATCTGATGAGTTTTTGAGTTTCCTCAGTTTCTGTCTTTATGTCTTCCTTTTCATTTCTGGTTTTGTTAATTTGGATCCTGTCTCTGTGCCCTTTGTTTACTCTGGCTAAGGGTTTATCTATCTTGTTGATTTTTTCAAAGCACCAGCTCCTGGTCTTGTTGGTACTTTGTATAGTTCTTGTTATTTCTACTTTATTGGTTTCAACCCTGAGTTTGATTATTTCCTTCCCTCTACTCCTCTTAGGTGAATTTGCTTCATTTGTTCTAGAGCTTTCAGGTGTGCTCTTAAGCTGCTAGTGTAGTCTCTCTCCAGTTTCTTTTTTGAGGCACTAAGGGCTATGAGTTTTACTCCTAGTATTGCTTTCATTGTGTCCCATAAGATTGGGTATGGTGTGCCTTCATTC
Source organism: Montemys delectorum (assembly GCA_019843815.1). NCBI lineage: Eukaryota > Metazoa > Chordata > Mammalia > Rodentia > Muridae > Montemys > Montemys delectorum. The sequence continues at coordinate 575 of JADRCD010226064.1, forward strand.
CCATTAAATTCTAAAAGGTCTTTAATTTCTTTATTTCTTTTTTCACCAAGTTATCATTGAGTAGGACGTTGTTCAGCTTCCATGTATATATGGGCTTTCTGTTGTTTTAGTTGCTATTGAAGACCATACTTACTCCATGATTATCTGATAGGATGAATGGGATTATTTCAATCTTCTTGTATCTGTTGAGGCTTGTTTTGGGATCAAGTATATGGTCAGTTTTGGAGAAGGTACCATGAGGTGCTAAGAAGAAGGTATATCTTTTGTTTTAGGACAAAATAATCTACACATGTGTGTTAAATCCTTTTTTTAATCCATTACTTCTGCTTGTTTTATTCTGTCTCTCTTTAGTTTGTTTTTCCATGATCTGCCCATTGATAAAAGTGGGGTGTTGAAGTCTCCCACTATTACCGTGTGATGTTCAATGTGTGCTTTGAGCTTTAGTAAAGTTTCTTTTTATAAATGTGTGTGCCCTTACATTTGGAGCATAGATGTTAAGAAATGAGAATTCATCTTGGTAGATTTTCCTTTGATGAGTATGACGTGTTCTTTACCTTTTTTGATAACTATTGATTGAAAGTTGATTTTATTCAATATTAGAATGGCTATACAAGCTTGTTTCTTGGGACCATTTGCTTGGAAAATTGTTTTTCAGCCCTTTACTCTGAGGTAGTGTCTGTCTTTGTTACTGAGATACATTTCCTATATGCAGCAAAATGCTGGGTCCTGTTTATGTATCTAGTCTGTTAGTGTATGTCTTTTTACAGGAGAATTGAATATTTTGAAGAGATATTGAAGAATGGTGATTGTTGCTTCCTATTAGTTTTCTTCTTAAAGGTGGAATTATGTTTGTATGGCTGTCTTCTTTTAGATTTATTGAAAGATTACTTTCTTGCTTTTTCTAGGGTGTCATTTTTTCCCTTGTGTTGGAGTTTTCCTTGTATTACCCTTGTAGGGCTGTATTTGTGGAAGGATATTGTGTAAATTTGTTTTTCTCGTAAATTTGGTTTCTTCATCTATTGTAATTGAAATTTTTGGTAGGTATAGTAGTCTTGGCTGGCATTTGTGTTGTTTTAAGGTCTATTTGATATCTGCTCAGGATCTTCTAGCTTTCATAGTCTTTAGTCTGAAGTCTGGTGTAATTCTGATAGGTCTACCTTTATATATTATCTCATCTTTTTCCCTTACTGATTTTAATATTCTTTCTTTGTTTTGTGCATTTGATGTTTTGATTATTATGTGATGGGAGAAATTTTTTTTTCTGGCCAAATGTATTTGGAGTTCTGTGGGCTTCTTGTATGTTTATGGGCATTTTTTCTTTAGGTTGCGGAAATTTTGTTCTGTAATTTTATTAAATATATTTACTGGCCCTTTAAGTTGGGAATCTTCTCTCTCTTCTACACCTATTATCCTTAGGTTTGATCCTCTCATTGTGTTCTGTAATTTTTGGATGTTTTGAGTTCGGAACTTTTTGTATTTTGCATTTTCTTTGACTGTTGTGTCATTGCTTTCTATAGTATCTTCTGCACCTGAGATTCTCTCTTCTATCTCTTGTATTCTGTTGGTGATGCTTGCATCTATGACTCCTTCTCTCTTTCCAAGGATTTTTATCTCCAGGGTTCTCTCCCTTTATGTTTTCTTTATTGTTTCTATTTCCATTTTTAGATCCTGGATAGTTTTTTCAATTCCTTCACCTGTTTGATTGTGTTTTTCTGTAATTCTTTAAGGCATTTTTATGTTTCTTTTTTAAGGGGTTTTAGGTGATTACCTGTGTTCTCCTGTATTTTTTAAATGGAGTTTTTATGTACTTCTTAAAGTCCTCTATCATCTGTTCTTGCTTTCTCTGATTATAGTTTGTCCCTCCTGCAAGCCTGTGTGTCAGTACTCCTGGGAATCCAGTTTTCCCTGAGAGGAATTTGTGTATGGAGAGCTGTGGCATAGGGACAGCTCTGAGCGCAGTTGGAAACCAGAAGGATCCTGTCCTGGTCTGTTCTTGTGATCCTGGGTCTTGAGTAGTCCCGGCAAGTCTCTCTTTGGCCAGGAATTTGAGCAGAAGTGGTGGTCTTACATGTGTTCACAGGTTTGTCAACACCCATAGGAGACCAGCTCTCTCTGATTTTGGGGCTGAGAGCTGTGGCATAGCGTCAGTTCCAGATACAGAAGGAAACTGGAAAGATCCTGTCCCAGGCTGCTTCTCAGTTCATGTGTCCTGAGGACTCTGGACTGTTCCCTCTGAGCAGAAATGGTGATCTTACCTGTGCTCACAGGCATGTCTGTACTCCTAGGAGAACAGCCTTCTCCCTGCGGTATTTGGGTAGGGAGTGCTGTAGCACAGGATCAGCTCCAGGCACAGATGGAACTTACTCCAATTTATAACATCATATCAAACTAATATAATTTTCAACATGTACTTATATATTATAAACTTACTCAGCTTAAGTATGAATTTTGCAACTATGTCAATAAATAGATGGAAAAATGCCAAGGATTATTGCAATATGTTATTAACAATGATTTTTATAATGACAACTTCAGATTCATCTACTTCGCTAGTTGCTTTAGAATGTCTCACATTATTGTGACTAATCTTTGTTATAATGAGTGTTCATAAAGACAGGAAATGACTGAGAATTTCCAATGGTCAAAGTTGCAAACAGTTTTACAACAAAATGACTTTACAAATGGCTGCTAGTGTTATTAAAGAGCAAGTTGTGACTCCATGTTGCATAAATGAAATTGTATAAAAACATTTAGGAAGAGAATATATGTGATCTTCAAGTTAAATAATTCCAAATTGCTTTTTCATGGATAATGCTTACTCAAGTGAAGTAAACCTAAGGAATGTATATATGATTCCCCTGTGAATGTTATCAAATGCAAGTTCTGTTGAATAGTTCTTTCCTGCAGTCCATAATTCTTCATTCTCTCTAGTTCATAGATGTTGTCCAAACAGAACATGAAGTTTAATCTTCAAATAACATCTCTTGAGAATGTACTTTTCATACTTTTTCATTTTACTAATTTATTACACCTCATGTATTACATACATTAGAGTGTTTCCTCCTTCCAGTCCTCTCAGTGCTCCCCATCCCCCCCCATTCATTATCCTCTGTTTTGCTTCAGAAAAGGCTTCCCATGGATATGAACCAAATATAGCATATTTAGTTGAAATAAGATTAAGTACCTCCCCTCATGTTAAGGCTAGACTAGGCAACCCTGTAGGAGGACAATCCCAACAATAGACTCCATTTTTCCATAAAGACACTTGCACAACTATGCTCATAGAAGCTTTATAATAGCCAGAAACTGAAAATTTCTGACTAGATGTCCTTGAAATTTCAACCTAGATGCCCCAGAACAAAATAATGAATAAGGAAAATGTGGCATATTTACACAATGAAGTATTACTCAGCTTTTAAAAACAAGGACATCATAAAATTTGTGGGAAAATGACTGGAACTAGAAAAACGTAATCCTAATTGAGGTAACCCTGACCCAGAATGACCAACATGGTGTGTACTCACTTATAACTAGATGTTAAGTACAAAATAAAGGATAATCATGCTACAATCCACAAACCATAGGGAAGCTAAGTAACTTATTCTTTCTTTGAATTATCTATACTTCAGTTCAACCTATCAGTCAACTTAAAATTATTGGTTTCAATCACAGATATTTCTTTATGAATCATTGCAGTTCTATCTCACTATTAGATAATCTTTTAAACAGAAGCTTTGTAGTGTGTAATCAGGAGTGAAACCTCTTCAGATGAAGATGAAAGTTGCAGCAGGATATAGCCACACAGATCTATGATGTTTAATGAAGACTTTTTATGCAATGCGCTAACTTGGATCTTGGCTTAATTTTGAACAGAGACTGACAGAGTCGCAATCATACTGAATTATAGTAACTTGCATAGAAGTATTGTGATAATGTGGCAGTTAACCAGGCAAGTCATTACATCTATTTTCACTCAAGACCGATCATAACATTTGAATATACTTTCCAGAGGTGAAAAAGGAATCTGTGAGTCCATTTGATTCATATATCATGTGAGTTAATCTATTTTTCCTATCTGTGATTTTGAGATGGAATGAATGTAAGTGACTCAATACAGTAATTGTGTTTTTTTGATTATGCTTTGAATAAATGTGCATATATAGTGAACATATGGATCTCAGTCAGAGGTCAAGTTTCTAGAATCACTCTTTCTTTCATCAAATAGTTCCTGGGGACCAGATTCAGGTCAACAGACTTTGTGTCAGCCTCCCTTTCTTTATTGAGCATATATATATAATATATATAATATATATATAATATATATATAATATATTTATATACCATTGATCAAAACTATATCAAGATGTACAGAAATTTCTGTAATTTCAAAATTTAAAGTGTTAAAATTTATTTTTTCTTATTTTTGAATTATAACAAACATCCAAAACTTAAATACCACAGAGTGTAAGAACCCACATTCCAAAATAGGAGCTATAATTACTGTATAGCCCTGGCTATCCTAGAACTCACTCTGTAGACCAGGCTGGCCTCGAACTCAGAGATCTGTCTGTCTCTGCCTCCCAAGTGGTGGGATTAAAGGCATGCACCACCACTGCCCAGCTATTGCTACATATAAAGATGATGGTTAATATAACCTAACATCTTATGAGCTAACATCTTATAACCTAACATCTCTTATATATCATCATAATCTTGCTGAGAGATGACCAAAGTCTCATTCAGGAACCCTAGCTAAGGTATTCAAAAACCATCTCCAGAGTACACACAAAACTTATTTCTTAACAATTTAAATTTATTTTTTGAGATAATTTTGTTCCAAAAGATAGTTTTTATTTTCTTTCAGAAAAATCCTAATTCCAAAACAATAAGAACTACTAATAACTATAGTGTATTGATTGTGTGCCAGGTGTCATGTGATATGTACATTTCTATCATCAGTAGCTTATACGAAGAGGGAATTAAAATTGGAAAACTAAATATGTTTTCTGAATATTCACATATATTCTCTATAGTTCACAATATTTAATCAATTTATCTGTCTCCAACGTTTATTCATTTAGCTCTGAAGCTCATGCTTTCTAGACTGATTATTACTATTATTTAGTTTATGTTCTAATGTACATTCGGAAGGTTCGTAGGAAACAAATTAGAATCTGGATACAATTAGAACTAGAAAGTAGAATTCTAAAGTATGTGTGATCTTTACTAAGTTATCTCATTAATGCTGTCATTACAAAAATCCAAAGCCTAGGTATATAAGGTAGAAGTGTGTGTTTCACTCTGTGAACACAGTGAACTCTCCTGTTTTGGCTAATGACTGAAATTGTAACTCAGTTTCTCCTTTTGCCTATAATGTAGTTTTCTAGTCTCATGTCTTGTTCTAGAATTGTGCTTTATATTGCTAATAATTTTTATTTATTTATTTATTTATTTATTTATTTATTTTATTAGATGTTTTCTTATTTACAATATCTCCTTTCCCAGGTTTCCCTCGAAAAGAAAAGAAGAAAAAATAAAAATAAAAAAAAACTAAAACATTCCCTTGTTCACTCTCCCTCCCACTGCTCACCATCACACCCCCTCCTGCTTACTGACCCTGGCATTCCCCAACACTGGGGCATAGAACCTCCGCAGAGCCAAGGTCCTCTCCGTCCATTGATGACCTGCTTGGCCATCCTCTGCTATACACATGCTGCTGGAGCCCTGAGTCTCCCCCATGTGTACTCTTTGGTTGGAGTTTTAGTCCCTGGGAGCTCTGAGGGTGCTAGTTAGTTCATATTGTTGTTCCTCCTAAGGGGCTGCAAACCCTTCAGCTCATGATCTTCTGGCTTTCATAGTATCTGGCAAGAAGTCTGATGTAATTCTGTCTTTATATATTACTTGAACTTTTTCCCTCACTGCTTTTAATATTCATTCTTTGTTTTGTACATTTGCTGTTTTGACTATTATGTGGTGGGAGGAATGTCTTTTCTGGCCCAGTCTATTTGGAGTTCTATAGGCTTCTTGTATGTTCATGGGCATCTCTTTCTTTAGGAGAGGGAAGTTTTCTTCTATAATTTTGTTGAAGATATTTACTGGACCTTTAAGTTGGAGGTCTTCACTCTCTTCTATACCTATTATCCTTAGGTTTGGAATTCTCATTGTGTCCTGGATTTCCTGGATGTTTTGGGTTAGGAGCATTTTGCATTTTGTGTTTTCTTTGACTGTTGTGTCAATGTTTTCTATGGTATCTTCTGCACCTGAGATTCTCTCTTCTATCTCTTGTATTCTGTTGGTGATGCTTGCATCTATGGTTCCTGACTTCTTTCCTGGGATTTGTATCTCCAGAGTTGTCTCTCTTTGTGACCTCTTAACTGTTACTACTTCCATTTTTAGGTCCTGGATGCTTGTGTTTAGTTCCTTCACCTGTTTGGTTGTGCTTTCCTGTAACACTTTAAGGGATTTTTGTGTTTCCTCTTTAAGGGCTTGAACGTGATTACCTGTGTTCTCCTGTATTTCTTTAAGGGAGTTATTCATGCTCTTCTTAAATTCTTCTATCACCATCATGAGATATGATTTTAGATCCAAATCTTGCTTTTCTGGTGTTTTGGGATATCCAGGACTTGCTGTGGTGGGAGTACTAGGTTCTCATGAAGCTAAGTGGTCTTGGCTTCTGTTGGTAAGATTCTTGCATTTGCCTTTTGCCATCTGTTGATCTCTGGCGTAAGATGTTCTTGCTGTCTATCTCTGGAGCTTGTTCCTTCTGTGCATCTGCAAGCCTGTGTCTGCTCTCCTCAGGTAATACCTGTGTGCAATGGGCTGTGGATCAGTTGTACCTCCTGTGTCCTGGGGTCAAAACCACCCCTGGAGACAGGCTCTCCGCCTACAGGGAAGGGGCAGAGAGGGCTGTCGATCTGTAGTACCTCCTCCTAGGTGAAGAGAGAGATAGAAAGGATCCTGTGTCAGCTGACCTGCCGCTTCTGAGGACTGTGCCTTCTGGCTGGTCCTGCCTCCTCCTAGGTGAAGAGGGAGGTAGAAAGGATCTTGTAAATCATTTTTATAAAGCCAAAATGATTGTGGCCTTGGACCGTCATTATAGAGAGATCAAATATACGTATGCCACATATAGAATGTATATGAAGAGTATATATAAGTAGATTACAAATAATTTAAAATCTGAGCTAAATATTTAAAACTATGTGTAAACATACAAAAATACAAAAATATTTGCTTTTAGTGCTTCATTATTAGTACTTAAATAAACAAATGTTCATTACAAATATGGTAAATCTTTCAGTATTCCTTACCTAAATACATAAAATAATTTATCCTCTCTATAGTCTTCTATGTTCACAACTACTTACTGTTTTTATTCCTAGATTCATCACAAGATGATTATTTATGTCCATATACTAAAAAACCAAGAATTTCCCTGTATATTCTATTCGTTGTCAATTCACAAGAACAACTTTGATTATTATTGGTTTTTCCATCTTCTGTGTCTGTTTAAATTCAGTATTCCACACATCATCCTTTTAAAATTTTTTTAACTGTTTCTGTCAAATACAGAATTATTTTTTCTCATATAGACTTCTATACATTGTAATTTTCGATTTTAGATATTCTTCTATCGTTTCCTCCTATTTCATAATTTAAATATCAAAGTATGATAATGCAATTTAGGGAATGTCTTTGCATCAAGTGTCCTCATAAGTAAATATGCATTTTTAAGGGCATTTAAAAAGTGTTAGTGAATATTGCCTAAAGGCAAGAACTAAGGATTTCAAATGTAAGTTATCATTAGCTGGAAAAACCATGCCCCTGCGAGAGCACAAGGTAAACAATAGCTGCTCTGGAAAATCTTAAGCAGCCCCATATCCCACACCTGGGTTTAAAACAAAGGCACATTTACATAGTATTTCTGTATTTTTAGAGAGACCAGAATTCCCACTACTGATGTACATATGTTTAAACATATGTTTAAAAAATAAAATAAAATTTAATATGATGGGGCTTCAAAGAATATTGCAGAGCATATACATCTACATTGCTCTCCTGAAATCCCAGATCAAGAGATGAAGTAAAAATTATCAACACCATTACCAAAAATTGTTAATAAATTGCCTATTTTTCACTAATTTGCAATTCATTAGAATTACTCATCTAAGTTACAGGGTATTAGAGACTGGTATATTGGTAAGAGTTAATGGTTAGTTGTTACAATTACTTTACGTATTTTGCTCATTTTTCAATTTAATATGTTGCTGTTTAAATTAAGCAAAGAACATTTATTCAAATTAAATCTGGATTACAAAATATATAATAATAAGTTCATATTCTATTCTTATCTCTTTTATTCAATTTCACCGTGCTCTTAGGAGATGGGAAGAATGTGACCAAAATATATTTACATTTAAGGTTTGTTTTAAGTAAGAAGCTTGCCGTAACATTAGGAGACAAGGACCCATCCAATATCCTGTTGAGTTCATTTTGTGTTGGCTAAAAACTTGTGGGTATTTATTCTACCATTAAACATATCAGTGACTGTTGAGTCTCACAAGTGTTACGTAGACTTTAAAAATATAGTAGGAAAGATGATCACTGTATGTAGAAAATGGAAAATACCAACAAAATCTTCCAATCAAATTGTGTAGGTGAGGACACGTCAAGTTGCTCCACCCAATCAAAATTATTTCAGCGAGGGATAGACAAATTTGAAGCTGCATCTGGACAGAATTACAGTTTTTTTATCCTTTGCATTATTCTAAAGTTATTATTTACTGGCCATGGGGTATTAAAATAAATATTTATAGTGCAATGCAATAGAAAGAATATGTTAAAGTTTTGTAAAAATGCTTTGAATGTACTAGAGTTCAAGATATATTATTTGGGTTTTTTAAACAGCTCATAAGTAAATAATTTCTTGCATTAAAATTCATCTTTAGTCCAAAGTTAGGATTTATATGGAAAATGTGTAAATTAACAGTGAATTCCACATTGGAATCAGTTCAGTTAAAGGCATTCCCTTACGGTGAACTTACAGTGAATCTGCTGAACCAACACCAATAGGCAGGTTGGGTCTTACCTGCTTACCTGACTTTTAACCACAGGACTAGAACCTATGAAAAACTCTTAAATAAATGAGTGTGGAGAGAGAGAGAGAGAGAGAGAGAGAGAGAAACAAGGCTGGAACAAATGGGCAGAAATCTTAAGTTGTAGGAATTACATACAAGATTATGTATGTCCCGGTTCAGTGCTTACCATTCTTGTCCAGCCACTTTGCTGTGACCTGTATGGACAGTGAGCTTGCCGTCTGCTTTGTGTAGAATATCTGCCTTTGGATAGAATATCCTATCATCTGCCTCTATTTTGTCCATGCACACTGGCTGGCTCCCTTTAGAATATTGTTAGGTGCAGGAGAGTAGAGTTCTGTCTCCACCGGTTTTTTTGTTTTAATTTGTTTTGTATTGTTTGTTTTGTTTTGTTTTTTGTTTTTTGTTTTTTTGTAAAAGGAAGCAGAGAGAGTATGTATCTTTAAGAAATGCTTCTGGGTACCTTAGCCTTCAAGGAAATTGCTAAGTGGTGATCCATGTGCTTCAAAGAGAAATGGAAAATGACACAAAACCTAGAAAATGTCAAAATGTTGTATAGGCAGAGTATCTACTTTATCAACAAAGAATCTGAAGCCTACAAATATTGAAGCAAATTGCCTAATGTGAACCAGCAAGTAAAACTCAAAGCTGAATCTTAAGACCCAACAAATACAATTTATATGTTACAACAAATACAATATATACTTATAAATGTATGTATGTTATATAAATTTATATAGTATATATACTATAAATACATGTAAAATGTATATTCATATATACTATGATAAAATACATTTAACTTTAAAGCCTATGTTCTGACATTTTATGTTACTTTTTATGTGTCAACTCACTGAATTGAAAACAGTTTCAGAACTAAGAAGCATATGTGAAAAAATCTGAGTAGCATCTTTAAATAAAATAAATTTGAACATATTATGTATTAATTATTCTAATTATTAGCATCATAGAAAAGGGCCTTTGCATACTACCAATTAAAATAATCATTTTCTAAATATAATGAGCACAATTTTAAAAGTGCTTAGGTCCAAAAGTATAAGTTTAGACTAGCTTTACTACACAATATTTTGTGTTCTGAAATCACTACAAATCTATACAAAGCTTATCAATTTAACTATGAAAAATTTACCATCTAGATGTATGTAGGATATATAATGACTATTAACCTGTATGTTAAGTAATATGAAATAGCCAATATTTCCAAAATACTGTACAGATTTGTAGTTTATTTTCTTCTTCTTTTACAATATCATTACTAGAAATAAAACAATAACTTTAACTTCATATATGTATATATGACTAAAATTATTATTCATCTTATTTCTTAAACTTTATTGTTATGAAATATTTACAGTTTCTGGCAAATATTCATATTAGTAAAACTATGTGTCCTTTAAATATTTCAAAATTAGAAATACAACTCAATTTCTAGGGAAGTTTGTACCAATGAAAGGCATTTTAACTTTAGATTTAGAATAGGCAGCATTTACCTAAAAGCTGATTGTTGAAATGTCTCTGAGGGACAATCAGGGTTGTTTTAAACTCTTGAAAGACTTAAAAGAACTTATGTGAAAATAAAAACAGAGCTAAAAGTATTTATCATTTGAGACAAGGATCAAAAGTACCATTGAAAGTGAACATATACCTGTCAGCTGTCGTTCTAGGTCTTCTTTAGTGAAAATGTTGACTAAAGTTTGACATTCTGTAATTACTGCCATTATTTATCCTCAGGCAATAAAAATAGAATGTTCAAATTTTAAAGCTTCACTTTAGTCATGGAAGGTAATAATAGTAATAAATTGTCAAGTTTGAATTATGATCTCCTCCCTAAATAAAAGCAATCATAGCCTCAAGAGAGAATGGATCTCCCTAATCTTCAGTAACAAAGCATTTCAGGGAAATTCACATCACTTAGTTCTAAAAGCAGAGACACCTTCAAGGCAAAATGGCTCTTACCGTACTCCCTGGAAAGCCTCAATTCTGGACCTCATCTAGTTGATATAATCTTCTGGGGTCTGGAGATTTAGAGTGCACTGTGGAACTGCTGTTTTTCTTGGCCTAGAAAATTGGCTAAATAGACAACATGGTCAGGTGTCAGTAATGAAGAGAGATTGGATTTTTAAAAGAGATAAACTGGTTTCTGAGAAAAAGTAATAGTTCTCTTCTCAGAGATGGAGGTGGCTGATATTGTTCTTGTCAGTGGAATAACTGAAGTAACTTCTAAGAACTAGGTTTTCTAGTGAGCTCTATCATTATAAATTTAGAACTTTCAAACTTGCTTTGGAAAGTTTGTCCTACTTTACATGTAATGTAGACCGTTTATCCTTAATGAAAAAGATAAAAAAGGAGACTTTAAATTCCTACATACTGTTATCATTTTCAAATATTGCATTCATATATATCTACATACATATATGAATTAAATATATTTCACAAACAATATCACATATTATACACACACATACATACACACACCCATACACATATGTGCATGTGTGAAAAGCACTTATTGTCACATATTTCAAAAATAAAACATATTTTAATATCTAGGCACATTAACTCAGTATTATAAAAATAGGATCATGTTGCCAACATTGCTGTTTTACTATGGCACTGATAATTTATCTATATCGAAATCAATGCAATTGTTTGTAGTAGCTAATTAAAAATCTGTAGTAAAGGTTACCAAATGTTAGGCCCCTTGATGTCCAGCATGACTTACACAGAGGGCCGACCTTAAAATAAGTGCCTTATACTGTAAAATGTACTATTTAGCACGATAAAATATCCACATGTGTAGCTAGTCATTGATGGACAAAATGACCCATGTGGTGAGAAACCCTTACCTGCGACTAAGGAATATCCAAACTCTCTCCTGGATATGTATTTCATATTAAAAACGTGTTCAAAGTTCCTTTCATTAAATTTTAATATATTCTCCTTTTATTCATTTATTTGTAAGTTCTTAAACTATTGCCCATGTAGCCAATCTTCCAAACACTGTTCTGAATGACAGTAATTTATTGAACAAGATACTTTTTTTGGTGGGTATACGGGTTGTCTGTTTTTTTTTTTTTTTTTAATTTCCTTATAATGTCTCTTTTAACAAGTATATGAATAAATCTTCACAAAATTTTTTTCTGAGTTATCTAAAATATATTCATTGATATGGTACTATATTGGCAATCTAGATATACTAACAAGAAATCATTTAGAAGTCTGAGGCAAGTATTTCATTTTATCTTTTAAAGTTAGAATTGAAAATATATGTTTTCAGGGCTGGAGAAATAGCTCAGAGGTTAAGATCATTGACTGCTCTTCCAGAGGTCCTGACAATTCCCAGTAATCACATTGTGGCTCACAATCATCTGTAAAAGGATCCAATGCCCTCTTCTGGTGTGTCTGAAGACAATAACAGTAATAATATACTCACATATGTAAAATAAATAAATATTTTTAAAAAGAAAGAAATTATGTATTTTCATTGTAAGCTCCTGAATGATTATAAAGTATGAAGATATTTTCTCATCTCCATCTCTGTAATCACTAATTAGTAATTTGTTATCTTTCCTATACTTGTATTGAGTATTCACTTTTCTCTTATTGTTTTGCAAGCATCTCTAACTGGTTAATGATAGCATCCCTTACTCAATTTTAGTTTTCAAACATTTTCTTTCATTTGTTATTTATCAACTATTTCTTACCTTTATTATAAGTTCTTCTTTTCTTTTGGAAAATTACTATCAGCTTATTTCCACGCTGTTATTAATATTACCTCAGAAAAGCAACTGTGCGGATCATTGATTTTACTTAATTGCATGGTACTCATGTATTCAACTGAAAAATAATGGACAAATCTATGGGGGTGTTTCCAGGTGAACTGACTTTTTGAAATGGTAAGTTCAATAAAACACACTATTCTCCCCAAAGCAATTAAGCACATGCTCACTTTCTAAGGATATAAACAGAGTAAAAAGAGAAACACTACACCCCTTCTACAATTGGCTGGGTTGAAACACTCACCAATTATCTTCTGATAGACACAACTAACACTGTTCATTCCTGAGATTTGAAGTTACACTGAGGTACATTACTTTGTTCCTACTTCAAGCTATAGGGAGAAGATCAAGGGAGTTTTCATACTTCACCAGGACACTATTGATTCTTTAGTATATAATGACAATCTCTCACATTCTAAATTACATAAGAGAATCTAACAGGCTTTGGCCTCTTTTCTTTTTTTTATTAGATATTTTCTTTATTTACATTTCAAATGTTTCCCCCTTCCCTGGTTTCCCCTCCGAAATACCCCCTATTCCCTCCCTTATTCCCCTCCTCACCAACACACCCTGTCCTGCTTCCTGCCCCTGGCATTCCCCTGCACTGGGGCATAGAGCCTTAACAGGACCAAGGGCCTCTCCTTCCATTGATGACTGACTAGGCCATCCTCTGCTATACATATGCTGCTGGAGCCATGAGTCCCAGCATGTGTACTCTTTGGTTGGGGCTTTGCTGGTGGGAGCTCTGAGGGTACTAGTTAGTTCATATTGTTGTTCTTCCTAAGGGACTGAAAACACTTCAGCTTCCTGGGTCCTTTCTCTAGCTCCTTTATTGGGGAACCTGTGCTCAGTACAATGGATGGCAGTGAGCCTCTATTTCTGTATTAGTCAGCCCTGTCAGAGACTCTTAGGAGACAGCTGTATTAGGCTCCCGTCATCCAGCACTTGCTGGCATCCACAATAGTGTCTGGGTTTGGTGATTGTATATGGAAAGTATTCCCAGGTGGAGCAGTCTTTGAATTGTCCTTCCTTCAGTCTCTGCTCTACACTTTGTCTCTGTAACTCCTTCCTTGGGTGTTTTGTTCCCCCTTCTGAGAAGGATCGAAGTATCCACACTTTGGTCTTCTTTCTTGTTGAGTTTCATGTTGTTTGTGGATTGTATCTTGGGTATTCCAAGCTTTTGGGCTAATATCCATTTATCAGTGAGCGCAGTGAGTGATAAAGTTCCCGATAAGAATATATGACTCTCTATGATCTAAGCCTGCTATTGGTAACTTCTTTGCAACTTGGGATATATGATTCACATTCTTTGGCATTTAATAGAAAACAAAGAGGCTGTTTGGAGTCATTATGATGTCTCTCACAAGAGGACTTCAATATAAGCATTTGAGATTTTGCTACAAAATGCACACATCCTCCATACAGAAAAAAAAAAAAAAAAAGCAACTTACTTTTTGAAAAGTAAGTGGAGTTTTCAGTTCATCCTGATGGGCAGACTCCCCATTCACCTTCTTTAGCTTTCTTTACTCATGTTAGATATTTCAGTGTATAGTTTATGGCACTGTTAGATTTAATCCTAGGTATTTGATAATTTTTATTCCATTATAAATGTTCTTATGTTACTTATTTTTTCTGAAGTATAAAAATACACCATTATTTTACATAAAGACACTGTAATTATTATTATATCCACAAATGATCTCATGCTTCTGAGACAAAAGATTTTATAAAAGATTTTACTAGAGTTTCAAGCCAACTTTGAGTTTTGGAAACTGATTTGTTTCTAAAATAAGAATCAGGTTTTCTGCATGAATAGAATGTGTCAAGAAACTTACCACACAGTAGGAAACATATAAATAACTGTAGGAAAAATTTTCTATAAAATGATCAATCACAGTACTTGATTAAATTAGTCCAAAATCTGGGAGCTATTTGTACTTAATTTATAATTCATAAGTATGTTATTGCTGAGAATGAAGCATTAAGCACAAAATGTAACACATACTGATTAGGTGATCTATGATTAAATCCTGAAAAAAAATCTCACAAAATAAAACAGTAAAATAAATTTATGGAAATACATTTTGAATAACACAACATTAAAACCTTTGAGATATAAATGTTCTAATATTTAAATATTTTTCTTTCAATATGTCAGTGGAATTAGATCTTATTCTTTTAGAACACTTTATATTATTTAATCTTCACATATAAAATGCTTAAAACATTCAAATGTATTTCTGATGGTTGCTTTTTGATGTATCTCTGATAGCACATTTTTCTATGGCAAATAGCTCCTCAGTTGCAACCCATGTTTCCTCTGCCCCTTATTCCAATGACAGATATTACCCAATATTCAAAACAGTATATCTCTTTAAATCCAAATACAACAGTATGTTCATCTTCATTCAATATCTAGGAAGTTGGTACCAATTCACCAAATTGAAATGCTAAACAAAGCTTAATTTCTCTGATTCCACTGGAATCCAACACCTTCAGTGAAATCACAGTATTTTCAGTTTAATCTTTAAAAAAGTATTCATTTATTTTTATCCTAAACAGTTCCCCTCAGTGTCCCCCCCATAGCAGAGTCTATCTCCACTCCCACCTCCTCATCACCTATGAGAGGATCCAACCCCCCTGGTCATCCTCTGGCACATCAAGTCTCTTCATAAGTATGCACATCCTCTCCCACTGAGGCAGGACAAAGGCAGCCCTCTGCTACATGTGTACCAGGGCCTGGTTCTAGACCCTTTATGTTCTTTGGTTTGCATAGTCTCTGAGAGCTCCAAGTGGTCCAGGTCAGTTGTTCCCTCTGTTGGGGATCTGGGCTAAGGTTACTGCATAGACTCCTGAAGTCTCCATCATCCCAGATCTCTGGGACTTCCTAGGGAACTGTCCCTCCACACTCCCCATAGCTGAAGATTTCAACTCATTCTCCTAGTTTTCTGGGCCTTTCTTTTGTCTCTTCCAACACCTGATCATGCCTCACTGTCCCACTTTCCATTTCCATTTCACTCTTCCATTGGTCCCTCTGCCTCCCATGACTATTTTGTTCCTCTTCTATGTGGATTCAAGGATCCTCACTTGGGTCTTTTCTCCTCTTGTTTAATTTCTTTAGTTCTATGCGGTATATACAGGTATTTTGTGGCTAATACTGTACTTTATGGCTAACATTCACTTACCAGTGAGTATATACCATGCATGTCCTTTTGGGTATGAGTTACCTCATTCATGAGGATGTTTTCTACTTCCATCTATTCGTCTGCAAAATTCATGATGCCCTCATTTTAAATAGCTGAATAATATTTCATTGGGTAAATGAGCCAGATTTTCTGCACCAGTTCTTCATTGAGGGACATCTGGATCATTTCCAGTTTCTGGCTATTATGAATAAGAATGCTACGAACACAGCGGAGCATGTATCCTTGTAGTATAGTGGGCTATCATTTGGGGTATTTGTCCAGGAACAGTATAGCTGGGTCTTCAGGTAGAACTATTCCAAATTTAATGAAAAATGCCAGATTGACTTCCTGAATAGTTGTACAATGTTGCTCTCCAACCAGCCACAGAGCAGTTTTTCTTTTTCTCCACATCCTCACCAATATGTTCCATCACCTGAGTTTTTGAGCGGAGCCATTCTGATTGATGTAACATGGAATCTCAAGTTGTCATTTTTATTTGCATTTCCATATGACAATGGGCTTTGAACATTTCTTTAGGTGCTTCTCTGCCATTTGAGATACCTCTATTGTGAACTACCTGTTTAGGTCTATATCCCATTTTTTTGATTGGGTTGTTTGTTTTTTTTGGATATTAGCTTCTTGAGTTCTTCATATATTTTGGATATTAGCCCTCTAACTGATATGGTGTTAATGAAGACTTTTCCCAATCAGTAGGTTACCTATTTGTCCAATTGACTATGTCCTTTGCATTATGTTAGATTTTAGCTTCATTAGGACCCATTTATCAATTCTTAGATAAATCAATTCAAACTTTAGAGACCGAGTCATTGGAGTTTAGTTTAGGAACCCCAACACCCCACTATGCCTATGAGTTTAAGGCTCATTTCCACTTTGTCTTCTATTAGATTTAGTGTATCTGGCTTTATGTTTAGGTCCTTGATCTACTTGGACTTGAGTTTTGTGAAAATAAGTATGAATTTATTTTCATTTTTCTACATATAGTCTATCAGTTAGAGCAGCACTACTTATTGAAATGCTTTCTTTTTTCCACTGTATATTTTTGGTTCTTTGTCAAAGATCAAGTGTCCATAAATGTATGGGTTTATTTTTAGGTCTTAAGTTCTTTTCCATTAATAGGCCTTTCTGTCTCTGTACCAATACAATGTAGTTTTTCAACACTATTGCTCTGTAGTACAGTTTGCTGTCAGGGATGGTGATTCCTCCAGAAGTTCTGTTATTGTTAAGAATTGTTTTCACTATCCTGAGTTGGGTTTTTCTTTTCATATAAAATTTACAATTGCTCTTTCCATGTTTGTGAAAAATTGTTTTGGAATTTTGATATGGATTGAATTGAATCTGTAGATTGCTTTTGGTAGGATGGCCATTTTTAGTATGTTAATCCTACCAGTCCAGGAGTAAGGGAGACTTCTCTGTTTCAGAGATCTTTTTTGATTTCCTTCTTGAAAGACTTGAAGTTTTTGTCATACAGAACTTTCACTTGTTTGGTTAGAGTTACACCAAGATATTTTATATTATTTATGACTATTGTAAAGGGAGTTGTTTCCCTAATTTATTTCTCAGTCTAGTTGTCATTTGTATAAAGGAAGGCTACTAATTTACTTGAGTTAATTTTATATCCAGCCACATTGCTAAATTGTTTGTCAGCTGTTGAGGTTCACTGGAAGAATACTTATGTATACTATCACATTACCTGCAAATACTGATGCCTTGACTTTTTATTTGCCAATTTGTATCCAACTTGACTTCTATTTGTAGTCTTATTTCTCTGGCTAGAAATTAGAGTACTTTATTGAATAGGCATGGGGAGAGTGGACAACCTTGTCTTGTCCCTGATTTTAGTGGAATTTATGTATTTCTCTGTTTCATTTGATACTGGTTGTTGATTTGCTGTATATTGCTTTTACTATGTGTAGGAATGGACCTTGAATCCATGATCTCTCCAATGCTTTTAACATGAAAGAGTATTGTATTTTGTCAAAGTTTTTTTTTTACCTCTAATGAGATGATGACATGTTTTTTCCTTTGAGTTTGTTTATATAGTGGATTACATTAAGGGATTTTCACATACTGAAACAAACTTGCATCCCTGGGATGAATCCTAATTGATCCTGGTGAATGATGATTTTGATGTATTCTTGGATTTGGTTTGCTAGAATTTCATTGAGTATTTTTGGCAAGGACATTCATAAGCAAAATTGGTCTGAAGTCTTTTTTCTTTGTTAGGTCTTTTTGTGGTTTAGGTATCAGAGTAATTGTAGCTTAATAGAATGAATTAAATAGTGTTCCTTCCGTTTCTATTTTATGGAATAGTTTGGGGAGTGTTGTTGGTATTAGGTGTTCTTTGAAGATATGATAGAATTCTCTACTAAATCCATCTGGTCCTAGACTCTCTCTTTTTTGGGGGGGATTAGGAAGTTTTTCAATGACTTCCATTTATTTAGGGGTTAAGGGACAGCTTAGATAGTCTGCCAGTACTTGATTTAATTTTGGTACCTGACATATGTCTAGAAAATCATCCATTTCATCTAGATTTTCCAGTTTTGTCCAGCATAGGCTTTTGTAATAGGATCCAATGATTTCTTGAATTTCCTCAGTTACTGTTGTTATGTCTCCCTTTTCATTACTTATTTGTTAATTTGGATACTGTCTCTGTGCTGGTTATTTATTTTCTCAAAGAACCAGCTTTTCAATTTGTTGATTTTTTTTATCATAGTCTTTATTTCTAGTTCATTGATTTCAGCTCTGTGTTTGACTATTTACTGCCAACTATTCCTCTTGGGGGTGTTTGCTTCTTTTTGTGTTAGGGTGTTCAGGTGTGCTGTTAAGATGCTAGTATAGGTTCTCTCCAATTTCTTTATGAGGACAATTAGTTCTATGAATTTTCCTCTTACCCTCTTAGCACTGCTTTTATTGTGTCCCAAAAGCATGGGCATACAGCATCATCATTTTTATTGAATTCCAGTAATTCTTTAATTTATTTCTTTATTTCTTCCCTAACCAAGTTATCATTAAATGTAGTTGTTCAAATTCCACTGGTATGCGGGGCTTTCTGTTGTTTTTGTTGTTATTGAAGTCTAGCTTTAGTCTGTGGTGATCTGACAGACTGTATGAGATTACTTCAATCTTCTATTGGTTGAGGCTTGTTTTTTGACCAAATATATGGTCAGTTTTGGAGAAAGTACCATGATGTGCTGAGAAGAAGGTTTATTTTTTTTTTTGTTTTCGGGTGAAATGTTCTATATATATCTGTTAAAACCATTTGTTTCATGGCCTATTTTAGTTTCACTATATCTTTGTTTATTTTCTGTTTCATTGACCCATACATTGGTAAGAGTGGGTTGTTAAAGTCTCCCACTACTATTGTGTGGGTTTCAATGCATGTAGAAAACTTGCCTTTAGAAAAGTTTCTTTTATGAATTGGTTGCCCTTGCTTTTGGGGCTTAAATGTTCAGAACTGAGGCTTTTTCTTTTGGTGGATTTTTACTTTGATGAATTTGAAGTGATCTTCCCTATCTCATTTGATAACTTTTGGTTGAAAGTCTATTTTATTGGATATTAGAAATGGCAGCTCAAGTTTGTTACTTGGGATAATTTGTTTGGAAGATTTTTTCCAGGCTTTTACTCTGAGGTAGAGACTGTCTTTGTCATTGAGGTGTATTTCTTGAATGCAGCAAAATGCTGGATATTGCTTTTGTATCAAGTCTGTTGGCTTACGCCTTTTTATTGGGAAATTAAATCCCTTGACATTTCGGTATACTAAAGACAGATGATTGTTAGTTCCTATTATGTTTGTTGTTGTAAGTAGAATTATGTGTATATGATCCTCTCCTTTTGGTTTTGTTGTGCAATGACTAGGTTTTTGATTTTCCTTTGGTGTAGGTACCCTCTTTGTTTTGGAATTTTCCTTCTATAATCCTCTGTAGACCTGGATTGGTAGATAGATAATGCTTAAATTTGATTTTGTCCTGGAATATTTTGGTTTCTATATCTCTGATGATTGAGAATTTGCAGGGTAAAGTAGCTTGGGTAGCATTAGTGTTCTCTTAGTGTCTGCATGACCTTTTTCCACACTCTTCTGGCTTTTACGGTCTCTGTTAAGAAGCCTGTTGTAATTCTGATAGGTATGCATTTATATGTTACTTGGCAGTTTTCCCTTACAGCTTTTAATATTCTTTCTTTGTTCTGTGTATTTAATGTTTTGAATTTTGTGTGACAAAATGATTTTCTTTTCTGGTCCAATCTATTTGGTGTTCTGTAGGCTTCTTGTACATTTATGGCCATCTCATTCTTTAGGTTAGGGAAGTTTTCTTCTATGAATTTCGTGAAGATGTTTCCAGGTCCTTTGACCTGGGAATCTTCACTCTCTTTTTTTCTTCTTATTTTTAGATTTGGTCTTTTTGTGGATTTCCTGCATGTTTTGGTTTAAGAGTTTTTATGTTTTTTTATTTTCTTTGACCATTGTGTCTATATATTCCAAGATATCTCTTATGTCTGAAATTCTCTCTTCTCCCTTTTGTATTCTGTTTTTGGTGCTTGCATTTTTAGCTCTTGATCTCTTTCCTCGGTTATTATATTTCCAAGGTTGCCTCCAATTTGTGATTTCTTTATTGTTTCTACTTATATTTTTAGGTCTTGGACAACTTTTTTCAGTTCCTTCACCTGTTTGATTGTGTTTTCCTGTATTTCATTAAGGGCTTTATTTGTTTCTTCTTTAAGTGCTTCTACCTATTTGCCTATATTTTTCTGTTTTTCTTTTAGTGAATTATCTATGAATCACAAAGAAAGACATCTCTGGAAATTAAAACCTAGGAAAGAGATCAAGAGTCACAGATTCAAGCATCAACAACAGTTTCAAGGAAACTGGTATACTGGAAGTTCTTGGTGTTCCCTAACACAGATGTGGTCCAGATTTGTCCTTGTGATAGTCAATGGAGGATCTTGCGTGCTTTCTTTCTGTATTGTTTTATTATAGGTATAGAGGTGCCCCCAAGGAATGATTTGACTAATAGTCAAGTTTAGATTGGACATTGTTTCCTGGCCCCCACCAGTGTTCAAATATCCTAGTCAATGCTGAGCTGGCCCTCGGCTTGGAATTTTATAAAGAATGTTATATTCAGACAAATTGCCTCCAGGGTTGTAAGAGAGATAGTGAAAGAAATCAAACATTGATATTTACTGGCAACAAAGTAAATTTAGAATCACAGTCAGTCACTCCGAGGATCTAGAGTAATGTATTACTCATGGTAAGGTTAGCAAGAATGTGACCCCCTGGTGCATACTTCTAATAGCCCAGAAGATTAGCATAGTTGGGTGTTTACATAGAGCTGGCTGGTGGTGGGCTATACAATAGACTAGAATAGGAACTGTTCATACCTGCTGCTAAGATCAAGCTGACTTTTCATGGGGCTGACTTTGTTGTGGCTGCTGCCTGGTTCCTGCCAATTACCTTGACTGGTGTATTATCTAACTTCCTTTTCTGTTCTGTAATGACTATAAAAGTCTGATGCTTACTTTGAGAAATTACACTCAGATTCAACACTCTCTTGTGTTCCTGTCTGTTTGTCACTCCTGACTCCTTGCCCACCTGAGTTGAGGAATCATAATTCTCCCTGGGTTGAGGGGCCCCAACTGGGTCGGCCTGTGGCAAGTGGGGACATGTGTTCACTTCTTTCAGCTCTAGAACCCCATCCAACCCCATCCAGCACAGACCCATGCAGGCCCCTGCTCATGCTGTCTCAGTCTCTATGAGTTCATGTACATCAATTCTATTGCTATAGATGGTCTTATTTTCTTGGTGTTCTCTATCCCCTCTAAATCTTATATCCTTTCTAACTCCTCTTCTGCAGGGTTCCCTGAGCCCTAAGGAGAGGGATTTAATAATGTCATCACTTTTAAAGATGAGTGTTCCATGATTTCTCATTTTCTCTTTGTCTGTTCCCATCTGCTGTAGGAGGAAGCTTCTCTGATGATGACTGAGCAAAGTTTTGATCTGTGAGTACAGAAGAATGTCATTAAGATTCATTTAATTTTTACTTTCTTCTAATATAACAGTAATATTTGGTTTTACCCTAAGTAATTTGACTATTTAGTCTCAGGTTCTTAGTCACTTGAGAAGATTTGGTAGAAGAGAGAGAGAGAGAGAGAGAGAGAGAGAGAGAGAGAGAGAGAGAGGTATTATCTCGAAGAGTGAGCTTTAAGTCACATCAGATATTTGTTGTATACCCCTATAAACCTCTCTCCACCATTTCACTGCATATCTTGCTATCAGGATACTATTGTATATCAGAAGGTTTACAGCTGGGTTGGTCATTTTATTTCTCCTTTTATAGCAAACAAACTTTCCTGTCATTTAAGGGTGCAGGTTTTATGTAGGAAGCACCTCAATTTGTCCATATTCAACGAGTTGGATAGGTTTTGTCTTCAGTGATGAGACCTTGCTGTCAATTTGTGGAGAGCAACATATAATAGTATTGACCTCAGCCAGGGTTGACTGGGGTTTCTCATAGAATCCCTTTGGCCAATAACTCAATTGGATGTAAGCCATTCCAAGTGCTGGAAGCTGAATTTGCTGATAAGATATAGACAGCTGGGGTTCTGTCTCCTCTATAATTTAACAATTTAATTTAGATGTCCTTCATATATGTGCATATTTAAGAAGTGTTTACTGTATTAGATCTTCATCTTACTCCTAAAATAGTTTTTAATTTTACCTGCTTCTTATGACTCCCATGCTTCTTCCTTCACAACTGTAGAATATTCTTATGTATCAGTTCAATACCATTTTTATCTAATACCAGAAAAATACTTTCACTTGCAGTCTTGCTCTGTGCATCAAATCACATTTGTAAATGCTTCACTGAACAATATTTTTCAAATATAACCCACACATAGTAATCATATTTAAAAATAAATTTTTCATAGTTATGAGCCATCTGTTCAATACTGATAAGAAGTTCAATAAAGTAGGCTGTAAAAATCAAAAGTATTTGTTAATTATCTAACATATTGCTTAGCTTACTGAATGCATTTAATACTCCAATATTTGTTTCAAGGTATAGGCATTTAAAAACACATTTTAAGAATTCTTTTAGTTGTGTTCTTATAAACTGAATTTATAAGCAATACATTTATTACATGGAGTTTGATCTTTCATTGTGAATATAATTTCTGCAAAAGTAAGGCAGACAATTTCTATCAGAAAAAAATCTTAAAAGTACATTGTACATTTAAAAAATCACTGAAGCATTCTGAGCTAAGCTGTTCATTGACTAGGTTTCAATGGTTTCCAAAATTATCAGTAAATTTAAGAGTCATTCTAATTTTCTCAGCCATTATTTTAAACTCCAGTAGGACAGGGAACAAATCTAATTGGTCACTGAGGCATAAAACATTCAGGCCAAGTAGATCAGAACAAAAATGTTTCCTGATTCTTTGTGCTCTCACTTCATGGGTGCCCTGTTTCCATAGTGAACTATGTCTGCTTCATTTCTAACGTATTTTTGTAAAAATAACTTTTATTCGCTTAATATAATTGTCATCTTGGAGACTTATTGCCTCAGTCTGCTAACCTAGGGCTAGTCCTGAAAGTTTCTGGCCTCCATAAAATCTAATCTAGGTATCTAGACCTAGAATGTTTTCAGCCTCTGAGGTTTGCAGCTGAATAAGCTCACCCTTTCTAGTTCTTTCTAAACTCCGTCTATCTTATTCAACTCAGACTTTGTCTCAAACTTCTCTCTAAACTGATTGATTCAGTCTGGCCACTCTTTTAGCCTTTGATTGTTTACTCTTCTTGTCCACAGACTAACTCTCTGAATATGTTCTAATCTTCTGACTGCTTCTCATTCTTTGTCTTGTTCTGTCTTCACTTGTGTCTAGCTGATTCTCTTTCTGCCTGTGTCTGAAAAACTTTCCTAGTAAAACGTCTCTATCCTTCCTCTGCACTGCTCTCTCTTAGGTAGCCCTCTCTTCCCTTCTCCTCTTACAAAAGTTGGGC
>JADRCD010226065.1:0-17103 GCA_019843815.1 Montemys delectorum
CCGTGGCTTCTTGGCTTCGTGGGAGCAGGTTTTCGTTGGTGTACACATTCCCCTCTATCCAGCTCCAGTGTAGTGCTGAGAGGGACAGAAGGCTCTGTGGTTGTGTGGTGTTGCAGAGAGAGCAGGCCTACTCTGCTTGTATAATCCGATCTCATCAACTCACACTAATCACTACTGATAGTAGCAAAATTTAGCCTGGATCTGCTTAGTTAATCTGGGCTGACAGGGGGGAAAGAAAAGGGACACAAGGACACAGGAGCAGAAGGACGAAAGCCAACACTCGCTTCTCGCCTGACTCACGCATCTAGAGCTTCTAATTTGACCTCCTTGGGGATTTTCTTTCTTACCTTATAAACAAATACACGCCTGGTTGTCAGGATACCAGCCTTTTCCAGAGTAGCTCCACAGACAACAGGTGGCCTGCCGAGTCTGGGAGAGATGGAGACAGTGATGCCTACTTCCTGATGCTGCACGGCAGATGCTTGCAGGTACGTGGTACCTGACACTGTGTATTATTTATTGAAACTGAGCCCTCCAGTCTCTTTACCTCCAGGCAGCCCTGGAGTCTGGTGCTCCTGATATGGAGCCACCAGTAGCTGAGGTGCAAGGTCTGGTGGATAGACGTTTATGTTGTTTTTCTTGTCAGTAATTGCAAACGAGCATCTCTCAGCTTTTTAAACACATCTTAACAAGTAACCAGGAATGACCACCCAGCATCCGACAGAAGGACTCCTCTATGATCTGAGGCTTCTCCACAAGGATTCAAGTTTTCTTTCTTATGGGATTTCTCCACTCTGGTGCACATGTCAATGAAACTCAGACTACAGTTGTGGTCTCTTTTTACTGTGTGCCTAGAGTAGTGACCTGACTGTGATGTGCGACTTCACATGCTTCATCTCTGGCAGGAAAATGGGGTATCTGAAAATGACCTGCCTTGTTACCCATGACTTCTGCGTCTGGCAAACCAGGCAACTCTTTGCATTTGGGTAACAAAGACATTTGGAATATATGCCACTAGATTTTCCATGTTGGTGAAACTGCTGTTGGTCACCTCAACCGTCCTGCATGTTGCCATGCTAAAAACGCCTAAGAGTAAAAATGTCTCCTGGGTAAGTAGATGATGCTTTGGTATCTCTTACTATATTTTAAGCATCAGCACAGAATGTGAGCACACAATGACATTTAGTGGCTTCATGGTGGTAGGAGTATTTGGAAAGACTCGGGAGCATTTGCTTTCAAAAACAGTGTAAATATGAGCTAGCAGGCTTCTGCCAAATGTCATAGCATGCTTGTTAAAATATGAACCGGAAGACACATGAGCTCTGGGGTGTTTGGGGCATTTTCAAGCTGCTTTATCTTAGTGTACACAGGCAGAATTTAAAATGCATTCATAGAAAGTTAAGCCTTTGATTTTAAAAATGTGTTCAGCTCCAAGGCCAGAGAGCACAGATTTTGATTGGGGCCAGGGGTATGGCAGATGTTAGGTGTGGACTGTGGGAGTCATTCTCTGAGATTGCTGTCAATATATTCCAACATTCTTTTGGGTGTTTTGTTTTTGTTGTTGTTGTTGTGTTTTTGTTTGTTTGTTTGTTTGTTTTAGAAATATACTAACAAAGAATATTTCTTAATTTTATATGTTTAAGTAATTCTCATCAGTAACTAACAAGTTTGTCTAGTGAACACTGAATATTTCAGGAATGGCTGCGAATCCTAATCACATTTGACTGTGGAATATTGTCTTAAGGTAGTTTCTTACCAAAGATAGAAAATAAGTAGGATTGAGCTCAGAGTAATGATTCCCATCTGTAAACTCTTTTAAAAAATGGCTTGGCTTCTAGCTACTAGGTTTAGTGATCTCGGCACATGACAGTTAATCGGCAGTGCATGCTCCTCTACTCTCTAGCTCTAGATAAAGTTGTGTCCAATGGCACCTTTGTAGCCTGTTACCACACAAGTATGACCACCCTCTGTGGGGACTTTGTGTGAAGTTGACTGTGGTTTCCTTAAGGTAACTCAGGAAATATAAACAATTCTATTCAAAACATAATTTCACCACAACAGCCAAGGTTTACCAGCTATTCTTAAATTACGTAAAATAGCCCAATGGTCATCTGAATATGGTAGTTGTGGCCTTTTATTTTTCTCTTACGGAAAAGATTTGGCTTATTTTCCACTTGTCATTGATTTTTACGACATAGTCTCCCTGTGTCAACCAGGCTGGCCTCAAACATAGCAATCCGCCTCCCTCAGCCTCCCAAGTGCTGGGTATATGTAAGAATCCTGCGAAGCCTGGCTGAGGATTTTTGGCTTTTTAAAAATACTTAATTCACAGAGACATATCTTAATTCAAAACATAATTCTCGTGATTCTTTCAGGCAAACTGACAAACATTTGATATTATCCATTCTAAAGCCTTCTATCTTTTGCTTTATGTTTTTGCTGTTTTAATTCTTCTGTCCTTCCTAGCAAAAGGGAGGGCTATGGCTCAGAGCCCCTGGCCAAGTGACAGCTTTGTTTACATTCCTGCATAGATGACCTCAAGTCTAAGTCTCACACTCACAGGAGCACCTTCTTCTGATTGTAGACACTCACTTCTTAAAGGGTAGTTTCTAAAGAAGATCTTCCCCTTCACCTGATTCATCTTCCTAAAAGATTCGTTCACCCAGAGCAGAGGAGAGTTTCGCCCAGGAGGACAGAACTTGAAACATTTTACAGGCTTTGGCTATCCTCTGTTTTGCTTTATTTCAGCTGAGTTATGCTAATATGTTTTGAAAAGTTCAAGCCATTCACTAAGGACTTAGAACCTTTCTTCCAAGTGGTATAAACTACTCCCATCAGTGGAGGGAAACCTGCCTCTCTCCTTTTACTATGAACAGTATTTGGAACGATTTGTCCCACAGAGGACGGGAGAGATAGCTTAGAGGTAAATCACTTGCTACACAGGCAGGAAGACTCAAGTTCCCCATCATGCATGTAAACTGTAGTGCCACTGGCCTTAACACCCTGTATTAGGGAGATAAAGACAGGAGGATGCTCTAGGGCTTGATGGCAGTCTGTCTTTCTTAATCAGTGAGCTCTAGGTTCAGTAAGAGACCTGTCTCCAAAGTAAGATGAAGAGTGATTGAGGAAGATACTCAATGTTAATTACTGATAACTGCTCAAGCACATGAGAGCACATGCGTGCGCGCACACACACACACACACACACACACATACACACACACACACACACATACATGTTTAGGCACCTGTGTCTACAAGTGTGTACATAGATGAGTACCTACCTACCTACCTACCTACCTACACACACACACACACACACACACACACACACACACTCCACAGAAAACAACAAAATTTATTTGTTAAAAGTAAAGCTTATGAGTTTAATTGGTTGATATGTGCTGATTGCATACGAACCTGTAATTCTTGTTACTACTATAAAATTGCCATTTTGAATATTTATGTGCAGAGATGCTCCCAAAGGTTGACCTCTTGAGATGATTACTTTTCACCAGTTGTGGTTGTTTGGGGCTTTGATTGCTTTTCCAAGTTGTTTGACTGTGTGGACTGGAAGTTCTCTAGCATTTCTGCTTTGTCATTGGCCAGTCCCCACTAAACTCCAGTTGTGGAAGTGCTAAAATGACAGCTGTGGTGCCCTTAGCCATGGACTGGATGTCAGTGTTGAGAACAGGGTTGGCTCTCTTTGTCTCTGCAGAATTACTGTGGCTCTGAGGTAAACAGGACAAGTCTTGGTTCACAAGTACCTGAGGAGATGCCACCTTCCCTTTTCTTGTGTGTCCCTGTGTCAGAGACTGGCCATACTCTCCCTGACGCTTGCCCTGTCTATTGAATGACAAAGAAGCAGTAGTTATGATTTGTTCTTCGAGATGAGGGAAGGATTGTCAGGTCATCCTGGCATGAGAATTCAACAAACATTCCCCAAAATGCACTGGATGCCTTCCTCATGACATTTTAGGTGTGGAGAAAAGAGCAGTGGACAGGTGTTTGAAAATGGAAGACCTCACAAATCTCCCATTCCAGGAAGGGGAGACACAAAAACAAAATCATGAGTACTGTGCAAGATGCAGAATAAAATCCAAGAAGGACATGTTAGAGAGTGCCAGGGACTGAGTAGGGGCTGCAAATTGGGTCAACCTAACCTGAGCAGAGACTTGAAGACAGCAACAGAACAAAAGAAATGATTAAGTGCAAAGGTCCTGAATCAGGAGCATGCTTGGAGTGTGCAAGGAATGGCAAGGAGGGGAGGCTAGTGTGGATGAGCTGAAGGGGCAGTCTTTGAATTTGCTATGTCTTGCATGGACAGTCATCACATCTCCAGGGAGTTAGCTCTATGATCCTTAGAGTTGACTGCTGTGTATAAAGTGGAATATTTGCCTATTGCCTACAAATTTTCTCACATACTTAAAGTATCTCTAGATTGCTTATCATACATAATGCAATGTAGGTATTGCATGATAGTTTCTATCATGCATTGTTAGAGGAATAAAGGCAAAAAGAATCTGTAGGTGTTCAACACAGGTAGGATTATGTTATTTTTGGTCTGTGGTTGAATCCACACATGTAGAAAGTAGGGATAATAGGTAGGATTATGTTATTTTGGGTCTGTGGTTGAGTCCACAGATGCAGAAAGAGGAGAAAAGCAGACTAATTGTACTCTTATGTCTGATAGTTTTTGCCTTTGGATTCAAAGACAGGTCTGTATCTCTCTGTTCGATCTCCACAGAATACTTTGATATAGAGACATCATAGTTGGATAGGTAAGAACACTTGACAAATCAGGTTATAGATGACAAGAAGGAAGTGTAGAAGGGGGACCATGGGGGAGAATGGAATAAGGGTCCCTTCTAGTGACTGGTCATCACAATGTGTCATCCTTTTCAGCTGGGGATGGCTCTTAAAAATTGAAAAATTGGTTGTTTTATTTTTAACATTATTGAAATAGTTTTTCAAATCAAAATGGTGGTACTTTGTATGTAATAGAAATTAGGAGAAACTGTAATATAATATGAAAATAATATTAGAAAAGAAGACAGTAGCGGTGTAGGTTCAGGTTTAAAGAGGCAGCTTTTTTACAATTGCTTAGATTATTCTTAAGCACACCAATGTTCAACAGATAATAGTCTGTATTTTGACCTGTGGTCTTCCTGATACTTGCTTGCGACAGCTATATGAAATAGCTTAAAATGTGGCTCAGAACCCATGCCAGACTAACCTGCTTTGTAGAAAATTCACTTAGGCTTGGAAATGCAAAAGTAATGGAGTAGCTTCCTAACTATGCTGTCTCTGCTGTTCTTGAACCTCTCAGGGGTTGAACTCAATCATACTGAACTTCCCAGTACTCCAAATAGACAGTCTTATGAATAAGTTTGTAAATGTATTATGTGTCAGCTCGCTGATGTTTCCTTTTTCTTATAAACCACAAGAAACTAATGCAATTTAAGAAAATGAAGGGAAGTTGTCAAGAACACAAATGGGCATGTTTAACTTATCAAAGAGGGGACTCAGAAGTATTAAGTAGGGACTCAGAAGCTTGCGACTGGCTTCCTGTTCTTTACAGAGATGCTAGTGAGGGATACTCCCAATGCCTACCTGCTATTGTTAAAAACACATGCTACTAGAAGCTTGCTAAAAGCCTAATATGACTAGTAAGCATGCTGCCTTTAGGCTGAAACCTTGGTTCCTTCCTTAAACAGAAACACTGTCCTTAGGGACCAGAATCCCCAGCCTTCCTTGGTCATTTGAACTCATGCATGCGTTTCAGCATAAACAATTTGCATATTTTGAAGGTTTGCTCTTTTAGGTTTTTGTTTTTATTCTAACCCCTGTGATCATCATGTCTATTTTGATAAATTTCAAACTGAAAGACTTACTGGGTTAGAGTTTGCCTCTTGTGGTTTTGCTTCATACCAAATACATACTTCACTACACATATATTTTCCTATCTTTTCAGACAATAATAACAGTTACTGAAACTATGTAACTTCAAAGTTTTACCTTTTTGCTATGAACATACGACATTATCATTAAAGATTTTTCCCTATTATTGGAGCTGGAGAGAGTTTAGAACCCTGGTTATTCTTCTAGAGGATATAAATTCAATTCCTGGTACCCATGAGGTACCTCATAATTATCTGTAGCTCCAGTTGCAGAGTTATCTGACATCTCTTCTGGCTTCTGTGAGTACTGGACATGCACATGGTACCTAGACATAAATGCAGGTGGAACACCCACTTACATTTTATATATATATGAAAAGTATGTCTGTGTGTGTGTGTGTGTGTGTGTGTGTGTGTGTGTATGTATGTGTACTCACGCGTGCGCGCGCTCGCGCATGTGTTCTGGTTATTATTTGTCTTCTTTTTTTCTCTTATTAAGATGTCAGATGAGATGGTGCATGATTATAATCCCAACACTAGGGGGGTTCAGGCCAGGAAGATCATAAGTTCAAGGCTGACCAGAGCTACATGTAAAGACCCAGTAGAAAGACAACACAACAAAAGGGTTACTTAGGAGCCAGTTCTCCTCAGGCATACATGTGACCTTGAGTTTTTCCAAACTTTCCTTAGAATGAATGAACTCATCGTGAGCCTTGTAACATAGATAAGTGAACCACCTGCTCACACAGCCACTGACCTTCATCCAGATGCTCTCACACACCGAGGAAAATTTTCTCTTTTTCCAACAAAGGTTCATTTTGGTCTGTGTAGACTATGTCTACTCTTAGAAACCTGAGCGCTTGCACACCAGATTGGCATTAGTAAACATGAGCATGTAGCAGTTTATAGAGCCAGCAAGAAAGCATTAAGAAGCCTGTATTTGCATTCTGTCACTATTAACTTTTGTTATTTATTACTTTGATTTATATGTTGTTGACACACTCATAGTTCAAACTCATAGAGTTTTAAAGAAATCAAGTCATTCCTGTCTCAAAAGTAACTTCCTTCCTGCTCCGGCTCCTGATGGTACTCTTTTCTCCTATCCTCAAGTCCAAAGCATCACTGACTTGTACTGCAATGGGGATATGTCTGCTTTGCTGACCAACTCTGTATCTAATCCTAATTTTACCACTAGCTATATGACTTGTGTTAAACCATTATCTGTTTGAGTTTTATTGTATTCATCTGTCAATGAGGGTAATAAATTCGTCCTGGAGGAATATTTGTAAGTACCATGTATAACGTCCTTACAATCCCACCAGTACATGCACATGACAATCTACTTCTCTGCTTCCTTTTCTAGTTCTACTGCTGTGACCCTCCCTTGGGATTTTATTGTCTCTATTGTATACCAGCCTCTGTATTTACTGTAGACTTCCAACCCTTCTCTTTCCCCACCCATTTCAACTGCTTCTTCTATCCAGTGAGTGTCATTAAGCCTAGATACTCATCAGTTTCTAGGTAGATTAAACCCATCTCAGATTTCCTCACTGTCCCCAGATGTATTAAATATTTACAATCTATCTGAACTGCCTGCATAGGACAGACAAGTGAAGCATCCAGCACCAGAGACCAGCTGTTCGGGGCGCCTCTGCTTATCAACTCTCACTTCAGTCTCTTGGGTTTGAGTTTGGGGTTCTTCTTTTGTTATGGTACAAGGCAAGACTCAAGGGAGAAAGGGCAGATTTGAGCTCATGGCTTGGTGGTATAGTCAGTCATGGTAGGAAATTTCTGGTGGGGACTTTAAGGAGGATAGTTGCATGTCCACAATGTGGAAAGTGAAGGCGATAGAAACTGTAAAACCTCAAGACTTACTGCTACCTCCCAGCTGCTGACAGTTAGGTGTCACTTCCTAAAGATTCTGTTACTTCCCCAAACAGTGCCACTACCTGGCACCTTCAGACAAATATGCCTTTAGAAGAAACTTCACCATATTCAAGTCATAATAGAGCCCCAGTGTTTGAATTAGAAAAGCCTCCAACCTGTCAGGGTCTCTGTCCTGAGTGAGTCTGTAATGATAGCTCCAGCTCTGGATTAGCAAATGAAAGTGCCTTTGAACAACAGTGTTATTCTGTGAAGGTGCTTCAGACTGAGATGTTAATGTCTCCCTCTGGGACCATTATCTCTGCCTGGGAGTACATCTTATCTCCCTCATTAACATTTTGAGGGCCTAGGGCCTCAAACCAGTGGTAACCTATTCCCTCAAGCTGAGACATATTATAATTTGTAACATGTTCACGCATCACAGCCTGTTCAATATGATCCCGGACAGTGCTTAGTTTGAATGTTTTGTTCCTACTAACCCAGGCTTGGTGTAGGCAGACTGTGAGTGAGAGCCCTGACGGCTAGCTGCCTTAGACATGTGCCACATATTTGTCCTGGCCATGCCACTAGCATGCCACTTTAGTACCAATGTGGGTATGTGAATATCTGCAGTCTGCAGTCATCCTCCACTTTCTACTCTGCTACTTGTCATTTTTATGAAGAAGAGCTCCGTCTTTCTGACATATGCTGCTCTTGATCCTCATATTCACCCCTGCGCCCTCTCCTTGGCTACCAAGTTGACTCTTATACCTCACTAACTTCATTGCTGACATTTCTCCTAAGCCAAGATCAAAGCTGAACATTATTGGCAGAGATCATAAGATTAGAGATTTTTAGAGTTACCGTCATCATGTGTATAGCTATAGCCATAGCATAAAGTAAATTCACTTTTAAATTACAAAATATAACAAAATAAGTAATGACACCTCAATGCTAGTTGTCTTTCTTGCCTTTGAGACTTAGCATGTAAATCATGCAATCAAATCAAAAAACAAATCAAAAAACATGCAATGACTTTGGAGGAACAGCTGACTAGAATTTTCAAATTTCCTGAGGTGGGGGGTGGTGGTGGAATTTTCCTTGACAATGAGTGCTAATTCACAAGAAAATGTGTCAATTAATTTAAAAGTACATGCTTTTAACTTTCATTCCTCTAAATTTAAAAAAAAAAAAAAACGAGATGAAAATTCTTAAGCTCTCTAAAGGTACAGAGCAAACACCCACTGCTTTCAAAAAAAGGGGAGACTAATATATTCAGGACTGCAAACACATGAGGATTCCTGTCATCACAAGACGTTGGGTATTTTTATCTTAGCACAGTTTGCTAGCTCTTAGCTTTTAAGTTTATGATCATCATCATTAATTGCTCATATCAAACCAAGAGAGCGAATTTAGCTGGATTTGTTCTCTGGAAACATGAAGGCATGCACCTGTGCCAAAGGTGTATGACAAGGTTCTTGAGTCCATTCGGCCTAGCTAACCAAGCTCCACACAACAAATCTACTGAGCCTCCTTCTCAGACACAGGAAGAAAATGTCCATCTCACCTTCCCATGGGACCCAAGGAATTGACCCAAGCTATACACTTTATTTCAGTTTGAAGGACTGGGTATAAAAATGCTATCTACAGAGTAGAAAGAAGATTACTCAAAATTAGTCACACCAGGAATCCCGACCTGACACTAGGTAGTTGAGTGAAGTTCAACTCATTCATGAGTTTAGGAGCAGAGGTAGTGATCTAGTGATACTGGCCAATGAGGCCTAGAGTCTAACTGGTTGAATAATCAGGTGTTTATCTTGGCAAGCTTTGTGATAGCTATCTGCATAACAGCAGCAACAGAAATAGCATGCATTTTTAATTTGAATGACAGGCAGATGTGAGGTAGACTTTTCTAATCTAGCAGATATGATACAACAGTGGGCAGGTTATCCTGAACAGTGCTCTCTCACAAAGATCCATGTCCATGCATGGGGAGTCTTTCAATTCTGAAGTTTCCTGGCATCTCTCTGGGGTTGTAAGTCTCTTATTGTAACTTGCACGGAATATGGTCAAGTTCAAACCTTCTTTGACACTAGAATCAATCACCTATTGAGATAAATAAGTAAAGCGAGACTTTACTCTTGCTTTTCTTTTTCTCTGAGACCTTTCCAGGAGTGCAGTCTGAGAAGACAGATCTTAGAACTATTTGTGAGAAAAAGGAAGGGAAAGAAACACATCTTGTTGTGTACATCTCAGATGTCACAATTACATCATAAATCCAGTGGTAAAGTTTTACCAGTGTGAGACATTCTATAAGTATCTTCATTTTCTGCCACTGTATCAGTGATCACATAGAACTACCTAAGAATCCAGAAGACAGCTTTTTTTAAATCGGCTATCTTGGCTACACATTCTATCTCTGTAGTTAATAAGTTGTAGCTCTAGTTACTTATTTTCCTACAATCAGGTTTCTCCTCTCTTCAATGGTTATTTTCTCTATCCTACCAACCAGGAATTTTAAGTAAACTTGTCTCAAGGAAGGAGTCTTATCTATAAGACACTTAGCAAAAAGTTTTCTCATTTACAAGAATAAAACTGAAACTTACTTAATTTTTAAAATCACAATAGAGGTGGTTACCGGTACAAGACATGCAGAAGTTCAAGCCAGCCAAAATTCTAGCATAGTCAACATACATTATCTACAGGTCGATTGCAGTGACTAGTTGCTGGGGAAGGGAGAATCATTGTTTTTGAGGATGTGACCACTGAAAGGTGCTCTCTGGGCCCCACACTCGTGCTGATATGGACGGCACTAGCTGCACTTAGTGGGCTATTAAAAAAAAAATCAATGGATTTATGAATGGGGACATGGGAGTTAGAAGGGGAGAATCAAGTACATATTAAATACATATATGAAATTCTCAAAAATTAAAGTAAAATAAAATATACCATTCCTGTGAATACAGATAGAAAATATAATCAATCAGTGGTAAGCTGTTTTATTTATACCCCAATGTAAATATGTCTCTGATGGGAATGGAGAACAATAAGCTTACCCATGGGGGAAGAGTTCTCAATCAGGAATTTTGCATTATCCTTTGTTACCCCAGTTGATTTCTGAGGAACGTGTCAGTGTCACATTTATTTGCTTTCTCAATCGGACTACTTCAGTCATCTCTGCAAATGTTATAAATTCTTCATCCAGTGATGTACACTCCCTCTCTGCAGCTTCTATCTGCTCTTTGCTATTTGTGCATTTACATTTGCTCACTACAAACTTAAGAAACTCACTCGTATAAAACAAGAAATATAACATGCCAAACATGCCGGTGTTCTTAAACACAGAATTGCAAATCACAATGACACTAAGTCAGCATAGTTCTCTATATTCTGTGACCAAAAGCATTACCTGAAATGAGACACTGAACTATCTTTGTCCCAGTGGAGAATTGCAGAGGATAATAAAGGATATGAAATATGCTTTTTTTCAAATATTTAGTTTACAAGGTGGCATATTTCCAGGTGAGGAATACATCTGTCCTCATTTTCACTCCATGTTGTTTTCTTTCTTTTTTTTTTTCAGTGAAACCTAAACCTGTTAATATATATATATATTCAGAAAAGCTGCCCTGGTTGCCTAGCAACCAAGCTTGGTGGGTTAGGAGGCACTAAGGCAAGATATCAAATGCAGCCAAGACAACCTTGATTTACACTCTCCCCATCAAACATTCATCCTCTCTGTGTTCTGCATGGCTTTTTATTTTCAAAACAAAAAGCAAATCTTTCAGAGATGTTAGCTCAATGCCATTAGGAATTTAAAAATGACAGCTCTTGGGGTAACATTTCAATGTGGCTGAATAAGAACGAGGAAGAAATTGCTTTCTGCTCTTCCTTAATTAAAGCAAGGGTAGTCCTTTGCTTGTAGGTCATGCTGTTCTTTCCAGCCATGCTTTTTATTTCCTCTGCAGAAAGATGTACGCCTTATTCCTGGAATAAGACAGAATGGAAATTGATGTGTCAACTTTGAGAAATAGAAGTTTTAGGATTAATTATTGCTGAGTATGTATTCTTGTGTCTTACGCAATAGACTGAAAAGGGAAATGGAGAATATCACACCTTGTGTTCATAGTCCTCCACTCTCCCATCTTTTCCTTCTTAGCTTTCTTAAGTTTCTTCCTTACACAGTCCCTTTGAAATAAGGAGTAAGGGAGGGAATAAAGGAAGTAAGAGGCATCTATGTCACGGACCAACTCTACATCTGGACCTAGAACAGAACTTGTCATTTAAAGTTCAGTATCTTCTTTAAGTATCTCATTTGTTTTACAGTTCAGCTTTTATTAGGTAAATTGAATATTTGAAGGAAAAAGTCCCTGAAATGACTTTGAATTGATCCTTTTGATTAATAATACAAGAGGAAGCAAATCCCTAGGACTGTTCAAGCAAACCTGTGAAAAATGTGACATAGAGAGGAACAGAGCACAGACAGTAAATTCAGTGTTAGCATTAGTCCTGGAATTTTGCAGTCAATAGATCTTTAGAATCTTAGATGATAGAAAACACCAAGTAACTGTTTAAACAGTCTGTTTTCTTCTAGTCTAATGCCATAGTGGGTATAAATTATGGCTCCTTAAGGCATAATTTACTTTTTATGTAAAAGGATGTTCACTTTTTACATAAGTGTTGACTCAATATAAACTAGGACACCCAATACCACAGGCCAAGTAGAACTCAGCTAGAAATCGAAATTTACTCATGGCTGCCATTTGTTATCCCCAGTATGGAAGAAAGAAGGTAGATGAGGGGAATTCCAAAGAATGTTCACAAATAAAAAGTCTGAAAACAAAATTAAGGGGCTCTCAGGGAAGAAGGATGAGAAACTAAGTTCCAGATAGAGAGGATTCCAGGCAGGAAAGAATGGTTTGGCATGTTATCACAATGGAGTTAGATGGAGTCCAGCACACATGAAATGAGGATTTAAAAAAGAAAACAAAAAGCTCAACAATAGTCACAATAAAATAAAATAAAATAAGAGATGTATGGGTGATGGGAGTGAAAATAAGCAAGAACGATGGTAGAAGGATGGCCTTCTGGCTTGAGATGATGGAAGTTGAGCCAAGATGGAGGCATATTTGTGGGTAGAGAACAAATTTCTGTTAGAGGTGGGAGAAGAGGAGAACACATGCAGAAATCTAGGGCTTGGAAGAATTTAAAGAAAATCATAGCCTAATATGTAAAATGTTTTGGGTAATGACATGACCTGTAAATCAATTCTATCTGACTTCACCCTAGTCTTGCTGAAGTAGATAAAGCTGGGACCCTTAAAGAGTCCAA
The DNA here is from genome assembly GCA_019843815.1 of Montemys delectorum. NCBI lineage: Eukaryota > Metazoa > Chordata > Mammalia > Rodentia > Muridae > Montemys > Montemys delectorum. The sequence continues at coordinate 13,095 of JADRCD010226065.1, forward strand.
AGGGCAGGCGTGATGTGAAGCCAGAGGCCAAGGAAGCTCAGTCTTAGGAATCATGGTGAAATTGGACTAAAGAATAACTGGGAATAAATTTTCCTAGTGTTTCCCAATAATGTGAGGAAATGTCCAAAATTTCCATTTGAAGTGAGAGCCAAATATAGCTAGTAAACTTTCTATGTATTAAAGAGAAGGCTTTGGAAATACTTAGAAGATAGAGCAGAGGAAATGAGGACTCTGGAAGGTTAGAGGACCAGTCACTGTACAGGCACTGGAGGACATGGAAAAGACCGAGTGTAGGTTCCCATTAACAACAAAAATGCATGAGGCAGGAGGGATGGCTTGGTGGGTGAGATTACTGTCTGCTCTTCCAGAGATGGGAATTCAGTCTCCTGCACCCACATCAGGCCATTCGCAACTACTGACACACCAGTTCAAGGCGATCTGACAGCCTCTTTCTTATATATATTCACACAGGCATATAAATAAATTTTGAAAAAAGAATTTAAAAGCCACCTCACCTCCTGCCACCTGCAGCAGTCAGGAGAGCTAGCCCTGCCACTTACTGGCTGCAGCATTCAGGAGAGCTGGCCCTGCCCATTGCCAGTTGGAGGATTGGGTGAACTAACCAGGGCCATGCTGGAGAGCTTACCCTGATGGTGTGGGTGTGGGAGGGTTGGCAGGCTGAACAGCTCAACTACCACTCAGACCTAGAACCAGAGCTTTGAGTTGGCCCACCCCCAACACCTATCCCATCTATGAACTGCTGGAGTACATGAAAGAGCCAGTCCTGTAGATCCAAAGCCACAAGACCTCCATGACACAGAGCAACAACAGTGTATGCAAGTATAGTCCTGGTGAGGATCCAGTTTGATCGTGTAGTAGAAACCAGAAGCCTCAAATGAGACCAGTGACTGATTGAAATGAACATTTGCAAGTAAAAATGTGTGCACAAAGGGTATACTGTGGGACACGCTGTGACACACTACAGCTTTCACAGTGATTTTTTTTTCTATTAGTGCATAGGGAAGATGGTGGATACAAAGGGATGGGGAGTGGGATTGGGGTGTATGAATTCTTTAAATTTAAGAAGTTAAATTTAAAAAGCAAAAATAAAAATAAAAAAAGCAATGGACAAAATAAAAGGTCTCGTCTAGAGAAATGTGTCAGGATTTGAGATGTTTGCTACACTTGGGATGAAGGCAGGAAGACTTACAACTTAGTCATGTGAGATGCTAGGAAGAAAGTAAAAGTCTTTCTCTGTCTGGACAGCCAGGGATAATGTCCCAGTGCCTTGTATATGACATCCGGGATGGCACTATGAAGGAAAACCAAGGTGAAATAGTATTTTAATAAACCCCAAGGAGTATTTCCCAAACCAGTGAATGGGCATTATGGTTTTTCCTTATAGTGCCAGTCATAATTTGCAATCTTGGATTATTTTGTGTGCCTGGGTACCCCCTTCTCTACAAAGCTGGAAACAGTGAGTGTATTGGTGTGTATTTCATTTACCACTGAAACTCTTTTTCTAGCCTAGTGCCTCTCATAGCATCCTGCTCAGCAATCATTTGTTCATGAGTCACGTGACAGAAAAGGAATGAAAGGGGAGAGTGGAATATGGTGCCTTGGATATAAACCGTGAAATACCCCAGTAAGTGTGTTGCTTACTAAAAACTTGAAAAATACTGTTGTTCCTCCTATGGGGCTGCAAACCCCTTCAGCTCGTTGAGTCCTTTCTCTAGCTTCTCCATTGGGGACCCTGTGCTTAATCCAATAGTTAGCTGTGAGCATCCGCCTCTGTATTTGTCAGGCAACAGTAGAGCCTTTCAGGACACAGCTATAACAGGCTTCTGTCAGCAAGCACTTGTTGACATCCACAATAGTGTCTGGGTTTGGTGACTGTATATGGGAGGGATATCCAGGTAACCAGTACCCCCAGAGCTCCCAGAGACTAAACCACCAACCAAAGAGACACATGGTGGACTCATGGCTGCATATGTAGCAGAGAATAGCCAAGCCAGTCATCAATGGGAGGAGAGGCCCTCGGTCCTGTAAAGGTTCTATGCCCCAGTGTAGGGGAATGCCAGGGCCAGGAAGCAGGAGAGGGTGGGTAGGTGAGCAGGGGGAGGGGGAAAGGAAGAGTGGGTTTTCGGAGGGAAAACCAGGAAAGCGGATAACAATTGAAATGGAAATTTAAAAAAACTAACAAAAAAAGAAAGAGAACATAAAAAACAAAGCAAAACAAGAAATAAACCCTGAAAATTAACAATATTCAAATGGATGATAATAAAAATAATATGACCAATTAAAAACATTGCCTTTGAAGCAGGAAGCAAAAAGAGGTGAGTTGATTCTTTTTGCCAGTAGCACTGCTCCAATTAGATAAATGAGTTAAGGCTAAGTAATATCCACTAACATTTCCATGCCTCACACTTCTTAAAAGAATATTATAAAATGGCAATTAAAAAAAATATTTGGAACTTGGAACTGAACCCAGGAGTCCAGAACCATGGGGCTACATCCTTAACCCGAGTATTTTTTTTTTTTTTTTTATTAAACACAATTCTAGAGGTGATGTCTTGGGTTGCCATTCAGCCTCCTCCAAGGTCACTTTCAATAGTTCAGCCATGTTAGGGACCTAAGGAATAGTAAGTTGGATATGCATTTGCCTGCCAAAACCAAGCCTGAGTGTGCCAGTGCTGGAGCAGCCAAGTTACAGAAGGCATAAGGTATGCTTGACACCTCTGGCTTTTGGCAAAATGAGTCAAGGGTATGACTTGACAACTTTTTAGGGTGAATGTGTTGTCCCTCTTACATAAAAATGTCATTAGCTCACTGAAGTACATTTGCTGATGTCAGACAGAAAACAAAGTACTTGAGTCAATATTAGAGTATGTTATGTATTGTCTTTTAAATATCTAAATATCGTTCTCTCTCCAGTCCGGTTGCTTTTCTCCCCACTAAAACAAACATTTTCTGTATCTAAGCAACAGAAGCTGTTGTCTGACGTGCTTTTAATATATTAAAGTAGCAGTTGGAATCCTCCCAGACTGAATAAGTTATGCTTATTATTCAAAAAGAGAGCTATGAGTGGATCCTGGAGTGATGGGTGTAGGGTAAGGGATGTCTTGGAAACAGAGAGAAAGACATGAAGAGTAAGAACATGTGTAGCAGGTACACAGGCTGCCATAGATTTCTACAGTTAAAGTTGAGAAACAGATAATCCCACGAAATGGGCCAAAGTCATATAGTACTTACTCCCCACCAATCCACCACTCCCAGGATTAGACAAGATTGAGAGACCCTTAAAAAAAAATATGGACTTATCATGGTATGATGATCCCTGCCTTTATTAACAGTGCTGAAGAGGCAGAGGCAGGAAGATGCTCAATTCAAGAGCAGTCAGAGCTACATAGACTGAAGGAAGGGAGGAAGAGGGAGAAAGGAAGAGAGAAGGAAGGGGCGGAGATGAAAAGGCTGACTGCTCTTATTGGTTCCTGGGTGGATCTTCATTTTAATAATCCCCCCAGAATAGAAAAAAATACATGTTTTTCAATGTGCACCTAACTGAATTGGTTGGGCAATTGTGGAGACAGAGAAAATAATTTGACATTAGGTTCCCCAGTTTTAAATAAGTAAACTGAAGACAGTTTCTATGACTAGTTATGTGAGAAAAAGCATGGGACATCTTAGCTTATACATCCACATAAGAATGACTGAGAACCTGCCGTGTGTTCTGAGGAACGGATGAGGGAGGGCTACGGCTAGGGATCCTTTATAGAGGAATTTACAGCCTGAGAGCTAGAGAAAACACAGAACAAATACACAGTGCACAAGACACTGAAGGAAGCAAAGGAGGCAAGGTGACAGAAAAATGACAGAGCTTCCTGTGAGTGGAGTGAGTAGGCCTCTCCTTCTGGGAGATACACATACTTTGTTCTAGAAAGCAGTTATTTGATGCATGAGCCAAGTCTTTGAAAATGACAGCACGGTTGTTTACAACAAGCCTGTCTGC
>JADRCD010226066.1:0-23878 GCA_019843815.1 Montemys delectorum
TTCTTGGTCATGATGTTTGTGCAGGAATAAAAACCCTGACTAAGACATTATCATACAGAAGGGATTAAGTTTGTGGGATCAGAAAATCCAGTCCTCTAAATAGCTTATTCTTGTTTCCTTCATGACAAGTGTTCCATGTTTATTGAGAAGACTGTGTCTCTGATACAACTTTAAGACCTTTGAGGGGAAAGCTGTTTCATATCCCAACACCTTGTCTATAATAAAATTTAGAATATGCACAGTTACTGTTAGATTTAGGAATACACAGTAGAGGAACCAAAGTCAGGAACGAGGCCAAAATCTGACCTCAACAGATGAGACTGTGCTTATTAGAGCATTCAGAGAGAGACAACCTCTTTCTCATTAGAATGAAGGGTCTGCTAAGGGAAGGGAGCCGCTCCAGGCTCTTATTGGGTTGGCAGGGGACTTAGACATGAGAAGTTGATACAGTGAGGAATATATGAGTAGCTTGCAAAGGCCTCCTTCTCCTGGTATTGTTTGTCTCAACAAAGCAGTTTTATCTAGAAACTGTTTGTCCTAGCAGGTGAGCCATAGTTAACTGATAGCATTTGGACAATGGCAGCCTCAGGCAGGACTTCTGGTTTTCGGTGGCTGGAGCATTCCATCTCACCTCTAATGAAATATTGGTAATAATTCTGGCCCTACTCATGACTCTTATACCGATCAGTAAAAGCAAAGATGATATAATAGTTTGGATCAGGGATCATAACCAACCCCATGCTCTCCAAGTTGCCAAGTGATTAACATCTATTATTTGATGCCCTTTATATGACTACCTGTGGAATTGCCTATCTTCCCCATTTTTGTGTGTTTGCTCATGAAACAGCAGTTGAGGATGCTAAGTGAGAAACAACTTGTTCAGTCTTACAAAGACACTGAGCAGCAGAGCTGGTCTCTGAATCTGGTATCGAGATGCTGCATTAGAAACATTTCTTGATCCTAAATGGATTCTTCTGCTTTGTTTCTGAGAGCTGTCATTTTTAGTCTTTTCATGCAGCAGCTGGCAAGCTACAGTGGGATGTGTACTAGGTCTCCATGAGAATATCCACAAAAACACAGGATTTTATTTTACTTTTCACCTCTAGCTCAACTGTTGTCATAAATTTGTCTTCATCTCCCAGAATACTGGTTTACACATTTTGGTTGTGCCAACCTTCACTTCTCATTAGATGTTCTAGCAGGAAATCTTGAAGCATTTTCGGTAGAAATCAGATGACCTGTGCAAACCTTTTCTTTGCATAGAAACTACCATCCCTGTGGTATTTCTCCCAGCAGCTAGTGAAAGGCATATGGAATTCATAGTCCTTTCTATGCTGAATAGTAAGATTAGTGAGAAAAGTTGAAAATCAGGTAAAATGAAGACTGGAGAAATTCAGAATAAATGTCAAACATGACCCCAGATGAAGCAGCTTAGGGAAGAGGAATTGATTGCTCTGTATGAATTCAGGATGTAGAAAAAAAAGATTGTGGATAAAATTGATGGTATATACATTTTAGTTCAATAAAAAGAAGAATATAGAATGGTAGAATGAAATAAACTCAGTCTAAAAGGAAGTCAAGGCGTTTTTCTAAAGAAATAAAAGGCATTGGGTGATCACATCACAGAATTGGGACCCTAGGCCTCCCCTGAGATCCCTTGAGAACCCCAAGCGATTTCAGGGGTTTCAGAGAGCTCTAATTTTTTTTTTAATTACAAGTATGGATGCAAATGTCTATTGTTCAGAAGAAAAGGTATAATGTTTCCCTGAAATTGTCAAAAATCCTGCATTAAAAACCAAATGACAAGTCTATTAAGCACAGAGCAATCCCATTAAATTTCAATTCTCAAAGAACTTTCTTATCTTGGAGTGAAGGTAGAGTGGCTGATTCTAGTAACAGCTCATCACCCAATATTCTTTAAAGGGCAATAAGGAAAAAGCAAGTGAGTTTTTGGGAAATATAATTAGTGGCCCAGGATCTTTAGAAAAGACAGCATAGGGAAACAATTAAAATCAGCCTTGGCTGCTTCCTACCTTTGTGTGTAATCTCCGCAGTCAGAGCAGCCAAAACTAAAGACCCTGGTCATTATCCACAGTGTTCCATCACTCAAGAAAAGGATTGTGAAAAGGCTGACCAGAAGAATAGTTCCCCAGAATGCTAAGAGCTCATTTTCAGGTTTTGTATTGTTTTGTTTTAAATCTGTCCAAATCACAATTTCTTTTGAGAAAGAGTTGGAACTTCAAAGTACAACAAACTGTGTAGGAAGCACAAACATAAAAATTTAAAATATGTGAACATAAATGAATATATTCTAATTGTAAATTCAAACCTCAAAGCAGCAGGCTATGTTCACTGCTAATGCTCTTTAGGGTGATTACACAACTGAGTTTTAAAACCCCTCCCTCCTGTGCAGCTCACCCAGCCTTCTGCTCAAGCCCCTTCTATTCATTTGAAATCAGCCTCCTCCCCTCTGATGTGTTTGCAAGGGCTCCCACTGGCTCTACTTTCAGAATAAAGACCTTTAAGCCCATTCACAAAATTTACATGACAAAAATGGAAATAGATTTCCTGAGCTTTCAGCTTGTGCAATAGGTTTAAAAATATATCCTCTTTTTTTTTTGTAAGTTCATTTGCATTAAAAAAAAACTTTCACTTTTATCCACCCAAGAGAGTGACTCACTTTCCCCATCACCTAAGATTTCCTTAAAGCCTTTTAAAGCCAGTCATAACAGGACTGTTCTACCGTTAGCTATCTTAAGGATCTTCATTTTTGCCCAACATATCTATTCATCTTACAACAATAATAAAGATCATATAAAAGCAAAAATTAATTCACCCTCTTCTTAACTGAATAACATACAATTTTTAAAACTAAATGTTATATACTATTGGCCAAGGCCAAGATCTAGATTTTGAGGATAAATACTGGTGAACATTTCTCAGTTACAACTAGTAAAAGGTTGGTAAGATTTAATTGAAACAAAGAAAACAGAAATCTCAAAAAAAAAAAAATGTGATTCATTTAATGACAGTCAACAGCAGTGTGAAACTCAAGTCATTATGAAAACTACCTAAGTAAATTTCATTGATGCCTAGGTCATATAACGGCCTTTGGTGGATGGTAGTCTTATTTAATTTTAAAAACTAAAGTTAGCCCAGTGCTTCCTATATTCATATTTGATATTCTTAAATAACATAGAAAAAAAAGGGCCATGGGTATGTTAAGATATCACAACTCCAAAATTGTAGGACTAAAGCAAGAGCTTAGGTGAACTCAAAGAAGAATAAGCATTTATTTCCAGAAAGTAATGTCAAATATTAAGGAAAATAGGCAAAAGCTGGAGACATAGCTCAGTCACTAAAGTGCTTGCCTTGTCAGTCTGATGACTTGAGTTTGAGCCCCAAAATCCACATCCTGAAAACAGTGAAGTGGGTGGTATGCTTGTGTTGTATGACAAAATTTCTCCTGGGGAGGTGCAACATACACAGATATGAAGCTCACTGGCCAACCAAAGTACAAATACCACTTAAGTCCAACTTGGTGAATTGATGAATTTTATTGAGGTTATCTACTGGAGTATGGGTGACAGTTACATTCAGCAGCAAAAATGACTTAAAGACAGTCCCAGAATGGGTGGCAGCTCACAATGCTGAGAGCCTGAAGCACACCAAACAGCCTGCAGCAGACCCAAGAGTTGGACGGAATACCTTCCAAGTGATTCATGACATTTAAATCTCTTCTGGACACCTCGGATAGTTTCTGCCCTTTCTATGAAGTGGTTTGGTATCAGAATGGTCTTTGCAGCTTGGCTTATCTACTCTGGGAGGGGAAGGGACAGTGCATCTGGTCAGTTTGGAGGACCCCCCAAACTATTTTCAGTCCTTTAGTTTTGTGTTTAAGGAGCTTCTCTGCCGGATGGTTTATTTCATTCTCTAAAGAAACAGTTACACAAGAGCTCACCATTCTAGCGGGAGGGAAGAATATGTGGGTTAATCAAGCCAGGCAGCCTAATCTTCTTGGCAAGCTCTAGAGCCAATGAGAGACCTTGTCTTTAAAAAATGTGGATGTTTGTTTTTGTTTTTTTATTATTTTATTTCATTTCATTTTATTTTATTTTTTGTAGAGGAACCTGGGAAAGGAGATATTGTATGACATGTAAATTAAGAAAACATCTAGTAAAAAAATATGGATGATGCCTGAAGAGCAACACCTAAGACTGTATGGTTGTCCTCTGGTCTCCACACCTCATCTCTGTTCACCTATATGTGTATACATAAACCCATAAACAGACATGAAAATATGCACACACAGACACATACATACATACATACATACATACATACATACACACAAACACACAAACACACATACACACACACACATACACACACACACACACACACACACACACACATACCACATACATAAAACAAAGAGGCAAAAGGAAACTTTTGGCAAGCTTTAGTCAATGGGGATGCAACAACTTAAGATAATTTCATATTCAATAGAGAGATCATCCAGAAGAAATCTTTATATTTTAAAACTCCCTTCCACATCAGTAACACATTGGTTTCCCAGGAGTATATAGCAGATTCCAAAACTTCCATTAATAACACCCAGACATTGCAATCTCAGCTATCAAGGTTAAAAATACAACAAGACTGGTGTAGATCTACATTCTCTTAATTTGAAAGATGCCCCCAAATTTTTTGATAAGAAACAAGAATTAATTTCTCTGTAGCAAATATCCTTCTATCTTTAGGACGGTGGTATAAGTAATATTCATCTTGGAGACTCCTAACAAGAGGCAGAAGTTTAAAAACTATGCTGGACTTCTTGTGATCTAAACAGGACTAGAAACTTGTAGAAATGGGAAGAGGGGACCTTAGAGCATATCAGGGAGTAAATGGAGTAAAAGTAAATTTGCTGTTGGACACTTTCAAAGTTTCCAAGAAGCTTGAGTGATGTCTTACACTTATATGGATTAAAACATGCAGTGTTTTCTCTTCATGTGGCCACAGACAAAAGCATTGTGACTGTGAGATGTGGCCACTTCAGGGTTGATTGCTTGCAGATAAAGGGCTCTGAGGGGCACAGGTCATAATAGGTTAGTTCAAGGATGCTGTAAGCCAATATGTTCTGTCTCCATCTCCTCCTATCTTTGTGAAAGAGGGAAAAACTCTACAGAATAACTTCGTAGCAGCCTCTGTCACAATCTTCTCCACTGTGCCCCCCTACATCCCTCACTTTGAACTCCATCTACCCCCTCTGTGCTGTTGCATGTGTGCTTTGTATATCCTCTGTCAGTGTTCCTATTAAACAGTATTATGATTCCTTTCTAAGGATCCTGACCCTTACCTCTCCTTCATTCATTTTCCAAACATTCATTAAATACTTACAGGTCTAGGCTCACCCTGTTGACTCCCAGAAAATAGACACAACATTTTGGTTCTCATAGTCTCTTCAAGATTTGCCTTAGTGTCTACCACCTGGGAGGTCTTAGTAAATATTTGCAGAGCTGAACTTCATTCGCTCTATTGTCAGAGAGTGTAGAATAAAAATTTCTTCAAACATAAATAAGTAAAGGAAATGGGATTTTGAATATATTTCTTTTATTACCATGAATTTTAGATTTTTTTGCTGCTGTCATTATTATATTTTCAGTTATGTTTCATTGTTACATTATTAAACATATATACATCATGATGCCTAGTTCTCAGTCAATTCTCCATCTCCTTTCCCATCTCCCTTTCTTCCTTGTCACATCTCCCCCATAAATAGTTCCCTCTTATGATTTCACATCACCTGTATTCTATTTCTCTCTCTAATTCTTCCCTCCCTGTAAGCTCTTACTTCCCTCACTGTAGTCTGGAGGAATTTCACTAAAAATGTGAGGTGGCATGGGTAGTTAATCTATCATTTTAGCTCTTCATCCATATTCATGAAGAAGAGTTTATCATCTGAATAGTTAATTTCTTTTTATGCAATCGTTCTGCATTTCAAGAAAAGGGAAGACCTTGATAAAGGGTCAAAAATCTGTAAATGTCATGTGTGTTACATCCCTTCATCAATACCTGAGCCTAAGCAGTCTGCTGTCTGGCATGTCTCTGGGGAACAATTATATCATGTATTTCCTTTTTAGGGAATATTTTCCTGATGTACACAGTTCACACAGATAGTTCTCATCTGTGGTGGTAATCTACTGCTTTCATGCATGTAGTATACGGGTGAATCTGTGGGCTTTTATTTCACATGTAGAAGCAATTTTTTCTACCTCTTTTTCAATGTGAATAGCCCATATTTGTTAATTATATATGATATATATATATATATATATATATCTTGAAATGATTTCCTAAAGAGGTTATGGAAGTCTTATTCTTTAATTAGCATGGTTTATAATTTTGGAGTAGATGTCTGAATCTATTCAAAATATATAATTTCTCTTCCATGTCCTAGTTCAGGATTTGGAGTGTGAAAAGGTTAATTACTAGATATTTCCCAGCGATATTTAGAAAAGAGTTTGTGGGATCAGATGGAAGCAAAATAGGTAAAAGGTGGGCACCTGAAATAAAAACTGGATCTTGAGCCATGTGTTTGCTTGAGTTCTTATCCTGTGGAGTGTATTCTGTACTTTGGCTTTCATTTTAATAAATCTACACTTTCAGTACTAAAAGGAAAAAGAGAAAGAAGATATGGAGTAAGAAACAGAAGAAGAAGAAGAAGAAGAAGAAGAAGAAGAAGAAGAAAATTGGCATGAGGAGAAAGAGGAGGGGAGTGAGTGGGAAGGGATGGAAGGGAAGGAAAAGAGGAGGAGGAAAAAGATGAGGAAGAGAGAAAAAAAAAAGAAAAGGAAGGGCAGAGCCAGGATTCTCACCAATGTTGGGTGTTCCTTGTGTGATGGAGGAAAATTCTTTCCTCATTCTTTAGCCCCTTCATGTCTGTTCCCCAAGGTGAGCTGACTATCTTTGGCCACCTGTTCCTTCTACAACTGACATCACAGGCTGACTCAGATTTCCAGGCTGTCATATTCTCTATGTTAGACTGAGTTGCTTCTCTACCCAGAAAAGACTCAAAGTCAAACAACAAATTGAGATTGCTTTTACTAAATTTGATCACTTCATTGGCTCAACAGTCATGATTTTATGTAGATATGAACTGAGAAGAACTTTCACAGAGCTCTCCCATAAGACTAAGGGAGGAGAGAAGGAAAAACCTGAGAAGAAGTCATATTTTGAAATAAGATGAGTGACCAGCTATGAAGAGTAAATATCATCCTGAATGCTTGAAGCTTTTCAAGCATAGAAGAAGAGCTATTTTGAAGAGTGAAGAAGTTTGAGGTAGAATTTGTGAATAGGCAAGCAATTTCCTATGCTTCAACCTACATAAGGCTTACTGAAACAACCAGCCTCCACAAAGAAGACGCACACCTCACACACAGACTCATCCCTTAAGCTGTGGGGATTAGAGAATAGTCAGGTACTTGTGGCCAGCAATGGTGTCTTCACATCCACCAGGGTTTCAAAGACAGTAGGAAGGTATTTAATACACTCTGGCTTTGGTAACATGGACATTTTCCACTGCACAAGATCCTTTGGGAGACTGTGACAGATTTTTGAGTCAATAGAAATGACCAGGGAAGACCACAAATATGTGGACCTATTTTGGAGTAGAGTAGAAGGGATTAAAAAAAATGTTTTCATTTCAGGAGAAAAATAAAAGGACTTTGGTCAAATCCAAAATCCATATGCACTTACTGTGATGGCTAATATTGATTGTCAAATTGATGAGCCTCAGACTCTCCCAGGAGTTGGGCCTCTAAGCATGTCTATGGAGGATTTTAGTAAACTAAATTGAAGTGAGAAGACCCCATTACTCTGGGTGGATCCATTCATTGGACTAGGATACAACAGGGCCATCTGGTGCCAGAAGTCACACTTGGACAATGGTGTCACTTTAGAAGTAATATTGAAGCAATCTGGAGAATTGCTTATAATAGAATTGTAATCTAATTATTAAAAAATTCCATATATATGTTTAAAATTACTGCATTTACTAGTATCAGGAAATCATTCCAGGAAAATGTACTATTTGCCACAATAGTATCCTCAGCAAAGTACAAGGTTATTATAGACACTAAGGTAATGCCTGTCTTACAACCTATTGGGATCTGAAGCTCTGATCTACCTAATCACTGTTTAAACACTCAGGTCATGATGCAGCTTAATGTATCTACTGGGAAGAGAAAGAACCCTTAATTGCATTTTGTTTTGCTTCTCCCATACTGAAGAATTGGAAAAAGAACCCTAATGGCTTCCTTTGAAAGACCTGATTTCCTTACATTTAGGGATCATTTTGATATAAATTGACTTCATATTGCTACTAATGTTTGTTAAATACATTGGATTCTAGAAAGAAATGAAAAGAAAGTAGCCCAGAAGAAATTTCACAATGAGCTGCTGATAAGATACACAGGGCATTTCTGAGAGAATCTTTAGAGTCGGTGGAATTAAATTACTGCTCTGGGTATCTATTTTTTAAGGAAAATGTGTATTTGCCTAATCCAATTTCAACATAATTCATATCCCTGTAACACTCTGAGAATACTGGCATATGGTTACATGAGATATAAATTGAGAGTATGATTAAAAATCACTGGTGTTTCGATTTCAATTATATTTCACAAAATAGACTCTGGGGAAAAAATTGTACAAGCAGGACCACAGCCTACTGCAGGATGACAGTACAGAAAAATCTTCCACACATGCACCCACACTCACACCCACCTACCCTTTGTTGCGCTGACTAGGCACTTTATTCCCTTAGCAAACTCCTGGCACTGGCCTCTGCGTAGCCAGCCAGCAATACTTGGTTTGACTGGAAGCCAGAGTCCAAAGGTTCTCAGTGTCCATCTGTGAATGTATACACTGAACAAAAGAACAGTCCAGATTTCTAAAACTCTGGCATCAGATCTGGGATGGAATCCCAACTATCACTGTTTAAGTTTGGTGGATAGGTTCATCCTTTTTGTTGTTGTTTGTTTGTTACCATGAACTTGAAGACATTTTCAAACCATCTGAGAAACTGACTATCCTGATTCCCAGTAGGTATAGATCATAATGATTTGAGTCAACATGATTTTTTCCTAGAACTTAAATGAGATACCAACACCATTTGTTCATCTTTGAAGGGTCAGGGAGAACTTTAGAAATGTATTTCATCATCAATCTTTATATGCAGAATTCAAAACAAAGAGTCAGGTTTCCATTTCTCTGTGTCTAAATCCATTATTAACCCGTTGTGGGAATATTGTACTTCAGTGATATACAAGGGGAAAGGTGAAAAGGAATCATTAAGATTGTAAGAGGAAAAATAAATTCTTCCTTCATTAATCTTGACAGGTGAGAATTACAGGTTCTTCATTTTGCTTTAAGGACCTAATAAGGAATTCATAAACCTCAGTCACTTCTGTAGAGTTAAGAGCAGCCCAGTCCTGCTTAGCATGATTCTAATCTCTGTACAGCCTTATACCTTTATTAAAACACTGGAGGAGGAGAAGGACCAAGTCATGTTTCAACCTTGAAATGACATTTATAATTTCTTTCTCATTCTGTTCAGTATAAAGGAAGAGGAGAACAGACCAGAATACTATGACACACATTGAATTGAGCATTGCCAGCAGACATGAGTCCCTAATATTGGCCAATTCCCATGTATAATCAATGAAAATCAACTAATCAGTATTTATGCCAAGAACAAAACTCATTATTTTTTCTTCCCCAGATGCTTACCCTCATGTAATATGTTCATATGACTGAGGTGGTGGTATGCATTAGTGTTTGTCTATATTCTATCTCAGCTTTCCAGATATAAAAAAATTTATAGAATCACTGTCCTAGACCCTTTTATTCCATCACTAACAAAGGTCAATAACTCCCATTTTTCTGGTTGAGTCTCCATCAATGGTCCTCATCCTGTGTGTTGTGACCCCTTTGGGGATGGCTTGAATGACCCTTCCACAGGGATCACTTAAGACCATCAGAAAAGACATATATTCATACTATGATTCATAACAGTAGCAAAATTGCAGTAATGAAGCAGCAATGAAAATAATGTTATGGTTGGGGGTCCCCAAACATGAGGAACAGTATTAAAGGGTCTAAGCAATAGGAAGGTTGAGAACCATTGTTTTACATTACTACCTAGAATTGCTCAAGTCTATATTTATCCTCTCATGGGTCCACCTCCTACCTACCTTTCGGGACTTTTTCATATGCGATTAGTCATTTCTTCCTCTGCACACCCACACTACAGCACAGGCTGTTTTCTTTACCTGGTACTTTTCTTTCTAGCTCTCCTCCCATCCTTTCCTATTTAATGTTGTCCTTGTATCAAGCTCTGAAATAAATCATAAATTCTATTCTCAGGAACTAAACTTTCTGTTCTTTTCTTTCTTTCATCACGTATTTACACTGTAACATGTTTATCTTCATCCTAAACACTGAGGTACAATAGAAAGAGCAGGCATTTGGAAGTCAGCAGCCATAGTCAGGAACTTAGCTACAGAAGGTAGAGAAAGTTTCTACATTATCCCTAAAACTTTGATTTTTTTTAAAATCTAAGAATGGAATGGCACTGTCTACCTCAAAGAAACATAAGAATAAAAATAAAATCATATTAAATAAATCAAAGTATATGAAATATTACAGATGCTCGAACTGCCTGTCTTTATTACTACTATTATCCCTATACTGTGTGTTTATCACCTCTTACTAGAATATTAGACCTTGGAAGACAAGTATTATAACTCAATCATCTTCTTAGTCCCTATTGCATAGAGCCTAGTGATTTTCATAGTTTATCATTCAGTAAATATTCATTAAATATATTTTGAAGATACTCTTCTGAGACCCCCCCTACTATCATGATGTATTGTTTGACCCTCTTTGAAAGGTATCAGTCCCTACAATCAAGACACTAATCTTGATAATTCACAAGATTTCTTTTTGGATCAGACAGAGCAATTTTTATAAATTGTAAAGTACTCTAAAACTGGTAAACATTCTTTAGAAAAAGAAAAGTCTTCAAAAGAGATCTGAAGAGATGGGTATGTTCAAAGAGGGTAGGATAGTATGTGAGGGAACTATAAGGTTGAAGTTAGTGATATGTGCCACAGAAGTTTATGTGTCGCACACTGAGAGGCAACAAGGAGTCCAGCTGAATAAGCATAGGGCTGGAGTGAAGACCAGCCAACAGCAACCCAGTGCTTTGATGACTAAGGAACAGTGGCAGATGGGAACCAGTTCAGCATGAAGTCTCTGCAGGTGAAATTCAATATCTAATGGTCTAGGGCCAAGAGAACTCACAGGAATTCTATCTGGACAACACAGAGAACATGAATTGGTTAACTAAACTATGTGGTAGACAGAGTGGAGGTCTCAGAAAACAAACCCACTTATTAATTGAAATTAGTTACATTGTTAAACTAATTCCTAGTTTCTATAGTTACATAAGCAAATTCATTCAAAATTTACCACCTTATCAAGCTAGGAGACAAACCAAGTAAGTACATCTGTAACTTCTGTGATGAAATTCTTCATGGGATTGAGTAGGGTGTGATAAGGGACTTTATCAGCAGTGTTTAGGATTATCAGCTGTGCCTTAGAGATAAGGGTCCTGGAGGATCTGTTTTATGGTAGATTGAAGAAGATGGTCTCACAGCCAGTGCAAAGATAGGGTACTGTGTTAATTGTAACCATTGATTTAGCTGAATGAGGCAAACTCAGAAAGAGGTGAGGCTGAACTGATTGGTGGAGATGAGATCTGAAAGAATTGTTCTCTAAACAGAAATGTGACTAGCTTCTACCAGAAGATCATAAGAAGCAATTAAGTATATTCATGCTTAAGAAAGACTGTAAGAAATTGGGACAGTAGGCATACCATCCTGCTTTGTCAGTTAACAAAACAGTAGATATTTAGAATCTTTTTGAGTTCTTAAAGTATCCAGTGTAGTAGTAGGGATTTGGCACATTACAAAAGTTATTTCTTAGGGACCAGTAAAGTATGGGCTGGTCAGCTTATGCTCTGCAAGAAAAGGAATAAGTTGAGCTGTGAATAATCCTCAAAGTAATAGGTAAGTAATCTGAATGTTTAACCTCTCCAAGTTCAATTTCTTATCTGTACCATGCAGATGGTCCTAAAGCTTTCCTCATATAATTATTAGGAATGTATATAAAATGAAAACATGCACATAGCTCACAGTAAAGTCTTCACCAATGGCACCCATTCAAATAGGAGAAGAGTATATTTGTAATGTACCAAAAAGTTGTAGAGCTCTGAAATAGTTTTGTATAAGACTATGTACAGGACTTGTTACAAAGTGTATTTTCATACATTTTGGTGTATCACATGATCCTTGTATCAGTACCTTACTTTATTTGCTGGTATCATTTCTATATTTGTGATTCACACCATATGGATGGTAAAACCTGAACACTGGTCACCTGGTGGAGCACTGGGTAACTCAGCTACCAAACCATCTCTCCAGTCCTAGCTTCTTTAAAAAAAACTAATTATATTTTAAATTAATATGTCTGTGAGGATATGTATTGTGTTGATGGGTATATGCCGTGGTACAGTGCATGAGAGGAGTTCAGAAAATAACTTGTAGAAGTTAATTTTATCCTTACATCATATAGGTCCCAAGGATTCAATTCAAGACTGCTTGGTGGCACAAATGCCTATAATTCAAGCTTTGTACAATCTAATATTTCCTTCTGGGTTCCATGAGTACATGTGCATACATACACAAAGACATATACCCACATATACATAAAACAATAAATCTTTACACAAACAAAAATGAGGCTAATATTGAAGAAAATTATAATTCTAAAGAATAATATCTCAATCACTAATTTATTCTCTGAAATTTACTTGCTTAACAACTTAGGCAAATTTTAGCCTCTATGGGCTAATTAGATCATTTACTTCTACTATCCTTGGGCACACCACAGCCTGTATCTCCCAACCTTTACGGCAGTTAAGACCAGGCATGTGACTGGATTCATGGCAATGTATGAGCAGATGTGAAATATACTGTGACTCTCAAAGAAGTGGCTGAATCTGAGAGGTACCTGTTGGTAGTTAGTGTGACACATGATTTAAAAGAGCATTCCAACAAATGAACCCAAGTCAAAATTGAATAGTATAAAAGCCGGAAAATATAAATGAATGAAAATTCCTCAGTGATGTAGTAATCTTAAAGAGTTGGCAATATTAGCTTATTTTTTTTTTGAAATATCATGTTAATCAATTACATCATGTACACTGTTTATTTTTTCATTTTAATTTCTGGTGTTGAAATGTATCATACAATTCTGGTTATCTCATGGATGCTGTTGCCCAGGTGACCACTGTGATATCACATTTACCTGTAAGCTTGCTACTTATGCATCTGTGTCACTAGATAATAGTATCTATCAAATGTTATAGTGAGAAAACCATTAATCACAACTGCAAGAAAAAGCGTGTAGAAAACATTGTTATCCAAGCAGTTTTCATCAACACATAGACAGGCCTTCTATAAAATGAAACTCCAAGACTCACAGGAGAGTTAATTTGGAAGAAAGTCTTAAAGTTGACAATGTATTAGTGCTTTTAATGAAATGTCAGAGTACTGATATTTTATGAAAAAAAAAAAACAAAAACAGCCATATACAAGTCCATCAGGAACTGACTTAGAAAACATAATATTGAGCATGAAGCATCTCCGAAATAATTTAACTAATCAACTTGATTTCATGTTACAAGTGGCATGTCTATAAAGTGATGTGTATTATAAAATTATATAGTGATGTATATTATAAAATATGTGCTTAGCTTGCTCTTCAATACAACTGAACAAGGCTCAGCACCAACAACCTTGCAGGTAGGAAACGGGAAACATCAGAGAAAATACAAACTACACCGTGGTATTAACTAAAAATGCTGGAGAACAGTCAAAAGCCAGTACATTTGGGAGAGGTGCTGACATTTTGAGGAGCCTAATAACAGACTGAATTTGTTTGTTTTGCAGTTTTTGCTGAGGAAAGGCTTCAGCCTCCTTACACTCAACATTAAAGCAGTGGCCTCTCAAGACTGGACACAGTGAAAGTACGTAATTTACGTGCACCATATCAATTGTAAAATACGACGAGACACAACCCTAAACTGCATACATAGGGCCTATGCCAGATCCCAGGATAAACCCTAATCTTTGCTTTACATAGAGATCACTCCAAGCACCTAAGCTGAGGACTAGAGAGTGAACCTGAGGCTGAGCTATGGAAGAGTTTGAGCCTAACCAAGCAAATTTCTAGTATGCACCCAAAACTGCACACTAGCCCAGGAAATATTCTTTGGAATAAAATGGCAGAAGATAGAAGTTTCATTACTGAGAACAAATCATGTCCTGGTTGTAATAATAAATAATTGGCACACAAAGGAAAGGGAAAATATGGATCGTCTTTAAAAGATTAAGTCAGTAAGGCATATAAACCAAATTCATCCCTGGCTTGGCTTGGTTGTATATAGACTTAAAGTTAAAGGTATGTTTAAACTTTCTTAATGACCATAGAAAAAATAACATTAAGAAGGGAGTTCTTATATACTGTTGATGAAGACATAAATTAGTATCAGCAGAAAAGAAATCAGTATGGAATTTCCTGAAAAATGAAAAAGAAGAACAGCCATGTAATTCAACTCTACTATTCTTGGCTACATACCTATGTTGGTTTGAATGAGCTGTCCCTATAATAGAATAGAACCAAGTTGGTGGCTCTGTCTAGGGAGGCTTAGGAGTTGTGGACTTGCTGGAGGCAACTAGTTTTAAAAGCCTAAAGACTTGGACCATGAGATCTGTGTTTCCTGTTTGTGGCTCAAAATGTGAGCTCAAGGCTGTTGTACCAGCTGCCTCCTAGGCAGCCTGTTACCTCTGCTCCTTCTTTGTGGATTACTATCCATCTGGAAGCTCAAGCTCCATAAGCACTGTCTTCTTTGAGTTGCATTGGCAGTGATGTTTTATCACAGCAGTAGAAAGGCAACACTCAAAAGGATCAATTGCAGCACAGCAGACAGAGACCTGCACATTCCACTTAGCACTGCACTAGCCACAGTATCCAAGTTATGGGGTCATTCTAGGCTCTCATAAATGCAGGAATGAATAAAGAAAGCATTGAGATGTTGTGAAAAATGAAATGCCATTTGCAGGAAGAAAGACACATATAGAAATAAACATGTTAAGCAAAAGGGGACTGACTTCAGAAAGACAAGTATTACATTTTTTTTCAATTATATATGGGATCTAAAAGGAAAGACATGAAAGTAAAAGGGGATCAGTATGTAGAAAGATGTAAATAACAGGAATAAATAGCCTTATATATGCACACTAAATTATCAAAGTGAAATCTTTATTGTGTATAATTACTATGCAGTAGTAAGAAATGAAGTAAGTCTGGGACAGTCTGAGACCAAGAGCATATGAGCTCACTGTAATCTGTCCCTTCCCAAATTAATCATTGGATAGCCAAATCTGCAGATAAGGATTTGAGATCAGTTACAATTGTTTTTATTATTATATATGTATATATGTACACACACACACACACACACACACACACACACACACACGGTAAGAAAAAGGAGAACCTACTGAAAAACTAGCTCAAGAACTAACAAACACAGTGTCTGAAATATAACATTCTCTAGGTGGGCTTAACAGGAGTAACAGAAGACCGAGTCATAGAATGTAAATGTAGACTAATAGAAATTACCTAACATGTTCTTATAGGCAACAAAAGGGTGGAGAAAAATATCAGCAAGCCCTCTGAGGCTATTAAAATTTAACAAAAACTTAACAAGAAATGAAAGTCCCAAAGGAGAGGAGAGAGCAGCGAGAAATGATACTGTGACCACAAAAATCAGAGAAAGCTATAAAATTATGGATTCAAACTCACTGAATCACAAGAGAGACAAAAATAAAGAAACATGAGCCTTGTATATTCTGCTTAAACCAGTGGAAGACAAATAAATAGCTAATTTCAGAAGTATCTAGAGGAAAATGAATTAAGCATCTGGAAATAATGATTGCATTTGTCACTGACCTTTTTACCAGGAACAATTAAATAAAGAAGAGAACAGATCAATCATGATCATTAGAGATTAGGAGAATTTTTAACCCACAAATATACTTCTAAACTAAATATAGAGCATTATGGAGCCAACATAGTAATGTTAAGTGCAGAGAACAGCTTCAGGGCTTGGTCTGCAAGCAGAAGTGAACTACAGCAATACTAAGCTAGGTCTTCAGATGAAAGAACCAAATGCCACATGGAAATATAAACCATTGAGAGGAAAGGAGAGTTCCAAATGGACCTATAGAGGACAAAAGTCATTTTTCTTTCTAATTTTATTTCAAATACATGTGATTATTTATCAAATGATCACACTGTCTTTGATAACATATAGCATATATTTATTTAATAGCATGAAGACTAGCTAGTAAAGAACAGGGAGAAAATGACCAATGGTGATAGAAGCTTTCTGCATCCTATATGAAATGATTCAGGATTAAAAATTAATTCTAAGTAGACTTCTTATTTTGAAATGAGGAAATCTCAAAATTACTGTTTTAGAAAATAAAACAGAAGAATTTAAACCACCATATCAGTTTTAAAAATTACATTTATCAAAATGTTCTCATAAGAAAAAAACAACTGGAATTTGACACAGTTTGATTTGTAAGTTCTAGCAAATACTGAAGAAATAATACCAATGTTATACAAACCCATAAGGAGGGAGAAGTTTTCTACTTATTTTATGCCAGAGTTTGTCAAAGACCTTATAAAAACTATAAACTAATAATCTTTGTGAATATTTATGGAAAATTATATAAAATATTTAAAAATCTAATTGAATGATATATCATAACCAAATAGATTTTATCCTAGGAATGAGAGTTGGTACAGCAATATAAAGGAAGAAAATAGACATTCTCATATTGACAAAACCCAGTACCAACTTAGAATATAAGAATTAATTATAGTACAAATTCTTATTAAATTAAGAATGCTTGGAAACTTTAAAAATATGATAATATATACTTGGAAAGTTTATTTATAACCTTACACTGACAAAATTTGGAAAACATTGTATCAAGACTTTTAAAAAGTAACCAAAGAAATAAGAAAGTGCCAGCTCATCATTTCTATTCAGTATTCTGCTGACGGTACTAGAAAGTGCAAAAAGGCAAAAACAAATTTCTAATAGAATAATTGGAATACAAAGAGGAAACTAAAGGACCTATATTTGCAAATTACATGTTTTCAATGTGTAAAATCCTACCTAACTTACCAAGAAAGTCATTGCTGTTGGTTGAGCAGATACAAGTATGCTAGGAAGAGCATAGGGATGGAAGAGTAGAGTCAAAGAGCTCTCATGAACACAGCAGAATGAAACCCACAACCTGTCCCCACATTACACCATCAGTATGCAGCTCTGTAGACACACTTTCTCTGTCCTTCTCTGATCGTTCTTTTTTGGTGCTGAGGACCTCTAGACTCTCTTTTGCCTGAGTCTTTGTATATACTGCTCTCTGTGTCCTGTAGACAATATTCAATCTCAACTGTTTATGGGGCACGTCCCCGTTTAATTTCTTTCCTTTTCTCCTCTTTTCCTTTTTATTTTTTTCCTTCTCTCTATAGGACAGAGTTTTATACTATAACCCAGGTTAGCCTGGAACTCATAAAGCCTAGGCTGGTCTCATATTTGCAGCAAGCCCCCTGTATCACTCTCCAAGTACTATGATTACATGCATAAGCTACCATACCAGACAAGCCAGATCCTCCTGTCTTTTCTAGCTTAACTGTTGTGTTAGAATATTCTTAGGAACTTATAAAATAAAGTCTGTTCACCTCAGATAGAGAAGCAATGACAAACAACATAAAAATTACAACAAAATCCAACTTGGTACCAATGAGTTTATTGGAATTGCTTATAGGAATAATGGTAGGGAATTACTTATAGAAGCAGGGACAAGTCAATTGTAGTTGCAGTGCCAAAATCTACCCAAGTTTATGTGACTTCTCAGCAGAGCCACATTTCTGGAGCTTTCTGCACAACTTGCAGGCAGCTCAAGTGGTCAAAGAGTTTCCTTTTTCTCTTCAGTCCTTGTAGCTTATATAACCTAAAAAAAAAAAAAGAAAGAAAAAGAAAAAGAAAAAAGGACCCTGGGAATCTTGCTTGTTTAGGAGCCTTTTAAGACTTGTGAGTTGTTTTAATGTCTATGACTGGTGAATCTTCCCTTTCCTTAGGCAAAATGCTTTAATTCAGAGATTACTACACACAAATATCCAATACCAACTCCATCCTTAATGTCAGTTTGGTCATGCTTACCATCACTGGTCATTCATTTGCAGCACATCGACTTTAAGGAATTGAGTTTTATATATGATCATTTATTTTTACACCACTGACAATCACTATCATACTTTGAAGATAACAGGCAATCAATGAATATTCTTGGATGGTTAATAAGTAAGGGGTATATCACTCAGTCTCTCTAATATCCCATATGGTTCCATAGCATGGAACTTGAACTACAATGGAGAAAATGACCACTGAGTCTTTTCTATTTTGATTTATAGCAGGTCTAAAAACATGGACTTTACATCAAGTAAATGAGTATATCAGTCCTTAGATAAATTATGTGATCTCAGGCAAATGTTTTAATTTTTACATAGTTTCTTATCTAAAATATGAAAATATTTCTGATCTGCAAAGACAAATGGAGCAAAACCAATCTTAATTACAAGTTTTATGCAAACTTAAGGCTACTAAATGCATAGAATACCTGATACACAACAGTATTTTTACTTCAGGTTATAGCTGTGACCTCTTTGCTTGGATATGCTTTCATTAGTTGATCTAGTATCAGTGGAATGTATGCTATGTTTAGAGAAGAAAGCCTGCATTCATTCACCCCAAAACATGAGGCAATGACATTTTACTCAAACGAATAAGTAGCTGCAGAAAAATGTAGCAATACAAATTCAAGATACTAATGTCACTGCTTCCACATTGAGTTAGATGACATTGAGGAATATGCCAGCTCCAGCTCCAGGCAACAGTGATCTGGGTCTCCCCCATAAGAGCAGCCGTAGAGAAAACAGTTTAGAAATTACTCTGTATTTTCTTTTGTTTTTTGTTTTTTTGTTTGTTTGTTTGTTTGTTTGTTTGAGACAGGGTTTCTCTGAGTAGCCCTGGCTGTCCTGGAACTCACTCTGTAGACCAGGCTGGCCTCGAACTCAGAAATCCGCCTGCTTCTGCCTCCCAAATGCTGGGACTAAAGGCGTGCACCACCACTGCCCTACTCTGTATTTTCTAAATGGTCTTTTAAAAAAAATGTTTGTCTGTCCAAAGGATCTTTCTTGAGAATTGAAGTATTTTATTAAGTTGAGATATATACTTACGTATAGAAAATAAAAGAATGAAGTGATAGATTCAATAAATATTTGACTTCTATTCCTAGTCTACTTCTTAAATAGTATAGTATTAGTGACTATCCCTTAGGTTAGCTTAGGAATAAGCAACCTTTTATAAAGTCAATGGAAGTGGCTTTCAAAATATGTTAAGAGAACGTTGTAGAGAAAAGCTGAGGCTCAGAATTGCATTACTAGTCTAATCCCAGATCTGATATTTTCTAGCAGTGAGACATAGGGCTACATCTTTAATCTCTGAGCCTGTGGTAAATCAGGAATACAGCTACTTCCCTGGAGTTCTCTGTGTAGCTAATGGAGGTGTGATGTGAAATAGTGAACATAAAGATAGCATGCCCACTGTCTACTTGAAAGTTCTGGTAATAAAACACCTGTAGGCAGAACTGTCAAGTTCAGTTGTACTTCAGGGAGGAGGGAAGGAATATAGACCTGTACTGTTCCTCTCATATTTGTTCCACATCTACTACCAGACAAGAATAATCTATCACAGACCTTTTCTACTTATTCTTTTCTTTCTTACCTCTACAGAGCCTTTTAGAAAAATCAAAAGGTCATGCCGACTAAGTTGAATGTCCTGACTCCAGGACTTCTCACCATGACCAAATGGCAGTCCCCAAACTGTGATGTTCTTCCTGGTTTTCAGTCTCCTGATAGATCATTCCTTCACAGACTTCACTTTACCATACATCCCCTACTAACCTAAGTACTGAGTTCCATTTTTTGTTTTTGTTTTGTTTCACTTCTTAATTTTGTGAGGGCTTTGCCTGCATGTATGCCTGTGTCCTATTTGCATGCAATATTACCCACTGAAGCCAGAAGAAAGCCTTGGTTCTCCTGATAAAAAAGTTAAAAATGGTTATGAGCTATCATGTGGGAATCAAACCTAGGTTCTCTGAACACAGAGCCAGTGTTCTTTAGTACAGAGCCATATTTTCAGCCTTATAAGTGCTGAGTTTTAAGTTATTTACTTTCTTTTGTGACTCTGATACTATTAAATTGGGCAAAGATTTGAGTCTGGTGTTAGAATGGCAGTTGTAGTAGTAGGAGAATGGCTTTGCTGTTCTCTAGACTATTTTTAGAATGGATAGAATTCATACCTAACATGCCTCCTTTAAAATACTAATCAAACACTGAGCACCGTCAGTAAGACCCTTTGACATCCTTCACACTATGAATTGAATTCTCCTGGTAATAGAAAACTGAACCAAAATCATATTGTCATATCAAATCCCATTATTTTTGCTCAAGTTCAATTTAAAACAAAGGTCAATTGAAAAGCAAAATGCAACAACAGCCAAATGAAAAGTAGAGGAGAATTCTATGCTGGGAAGGCATGTTGTGTTAACTTTCAAGTGCCTGCCTGCTTCAAGTACCAGGTTTTCAACTGTATCCAAGGATGTTTAGGGGACTATTTTATATTTTAGATACCCTAAAGGTTAAGGATAGGTAGTACTCCCAGTGAACAACTCCAATAAATTCTGAGTGATTGATTTGGTCTATCCAGAACCAATCATTTCTGGTTCAAAATCATCTCACCAAGGTTATTTACTAATATAGTTTTAAATGGTGCTTCCATATTACTTCCTCATAGTTGCTGTGACAAAGTGTCAGGAGCCACTCAATGGAAGGAAGGTTTCCTAGTACAGTTTCTAATACACCAGGCTGAAGTGGAAACTTAAGGGTTCTTTGGAAAATCTGTTGTGTTGGATGGTGTTTTGCTAAGGCAAACACATGAAAGAACATTTCACCAAAGCAGACACAGGAGAAATGATGTTCTACTAAAGCAAGCCAATGAAAGGACACGTGATGAAGGATTCTTCACTAATGACACACATGTTCTGGTGTCAACTATGCCTTACCTTGCATACTTGAGCTCCATTTGTTGAGACTCAATAGAAAGAAACATACCAAAAATCTTTTGATGATATGCTGCAGTTTTTTCATGCTTCCATGGACTCGGGATGATTAGAAGAATAATGTCAGTTGAAACAGTCTTATGTGTTGAGGCAAGGTATGTGTTGAAGCAAGGCACATGGTGAGGCAAGACCAGTGGAAGACATGTGAAGTCTGGAGGGATTATAAAAGGACTAGACAAACAGTGATGAGGGCTTGAGCTAGGCTTACTTGTATAGCTAATCACTTGTTGGCCTCCTATCCTCACTGATCGTCACTTCACTGAGAGAGGAACAGCCAAGAACTTTTCCTGGCATTCCTCCTGGTTCTTCCTGCTGACTCATGCCAATTTGGCTGAGGCCATCTCTGCTAAGTAGTTACACCATTGCTGATTCATGTTTCCTATCTCAACTACAGAACTGGACTGCTGACATATCTTTGAAGTGTTTGCAAGTGGACTGAGCTGCCACTGCTGATCTGGGAACTGAACTGCAGATTTCCAGACAACACAGATGGGAGTTGCTCCAAAGAACCTTTCTAAACAGGTCCACTTCCCCCATATCCTGTATTTTCTACTACCTCTGGTGGGTGGTGGGCTAGAAGGGACAAGAAAGCTTTTAAGAACCATCATTAAAAATAGGCGTTAAAAAATTAAAGTGACATCAGGTTCTGTCTGTGTGTCTCCTATAGTTCATGTGTCTTTCTTTTTCTCACTGAATTTAAGTCCCACCCTACTAAATCTAGTAAGGTTGTATCTTAAAACTTAAATCTTATCTTCAAAGACCTTAATTACAAATGAAGTCATAGTCTAATATTCCTGGTGAACATTGATTTTTTGTGTATGTGAAAGATGACTCAACTCAGTGCCACTTTTCCTAATTGGGGGAGGTGTACTTGTCTGGAAGATATGTTCACTAGAGGATCCCACTGTGACTCTCTAAGTGTTGGTCCTATCTCAGAGAAAAGGACTTTATTTCTGTGGCTAGAAACTGTTGAGTATAACTGTTTAGTGGACTTTGCATGTTAGTCTTATTCAGTGAATTGGAATGCACTAGGACACATTTCTGCACCATGTCTCTACTGGTTTCCACATTTGCCTTGGAAATAAGAGAAATAAGGAAGAGACTTGTAATGAAGGAGTGTTCCTCTTTCTCCACAAGCTGGCACAACCACTCTGGAAATCAATTTAGCGGTTCCTCAGGAAATTGAACATAATACTACCAGAAGACCCAGATATACCACTCTTGGGCATATACCCAGAAGATGCTCAACATGTAATGAGGACACATGCTCCACTATGTTCATAGCAGCCTTATTTATAATAGCCAGAAACTGGAAACAAACCAGATGTCCCTCAACAGAGGAATGGATACAGAAATTGTGGTACATCTACACTATGGAGTACTACTCAGCTATTAAAAATAATGAATTTATGAAATTCTTAGGGAAATGGATGGATCTGGAGAATATCATCCTGAGTGAGGTAACCCAATCACAAAAGAACACACGTGGCATGCACTCTCTGATAAGTGGTGGTTATTAGCCGAGAAGATCGGAATACACAAAGTACAATCACCAAACCACAAGAAACTCAAGAAGAAGGAAGATCAAAGTGTGGATACTCTGTTCCTACTTAAAAGTGGGAACAAAATACCCATGGAAGGAGTTACAGACACAAACTATGGAGCAGAGATGGAAGGAAAGACAATCCAGAGATTGCTCCACCTGGGAATCCTTCATGTACTCAGTCATCAAATCCAGACACTATTGTCGATGCCAGCAAGTGCTAGCTGACAGGAGCCTGATATAGCTGTCTCCTGAGAGGCTCTGACAGTACCTGGCTAATACAGAAGTAGAGGCTCACAGCTATCCATTTGACTGAGTACAGGGTCCCCAGTGAAGGAACTAGAGAAAGGACCCAAGGAGCTGAAGGGTTTGCAGCCCCTTATGAACAACAATATGAACTAACTAGTACCCTCAGAGCTTCCAGGGACTAAACCACCAACCAAAGAGTACACATGGTGGGACTAATGGCTCCAGCAGCATATGTAGCAGAGGATGGCCAAGAGAAGGTTTTATGCCCCAGTGTAGGAGAATGCCAGGGCCAGAAAGCAGGGGTGGGTGAGTGGGGGAGGGTGGGTTGGTGAGTGGGGGGGAAGGTGGGTTCGTGAGCTGGGGGAGGGGGGAGGGAACAGGGGTTTATTTTATTTTATTTTTTTCTTTTGTTCAGAGAGGAAACTGGGAAAGGAGATATAATATGACATGTAACTAAAGAAAATATCTAATGGAAAGAAAGAAAGAAAGAAAGAAAGAAAGAAAGAAAGAAAGAAAGAAAGAAAGAAAGAAAGAAAGAAAGGAAGGAAGGAAGGAAGAAAGAAAGAAAGAAAGAAAGAAAGAAAGAAAGAAAGAAAGAAAGAAAGGAAGAAAGGAAGAAAGGAAGAAAGGAAGA
>JADRCD010226066.1:31764-78322 GCA_019843815.1 Montemys delectorum
TCTCTCATATATATATATATTATATATACATATATAATATATATATACATATATAATATATATATATATGCCATTAAAAAGAATGTTGATAATAAGATTCCTCAGAGTGCTCCTGTGGCACTGGAATGGATGAAAAGAAGTGAACAGAGAGGCAAGGGGAAAGATGTAGGGGGCAGAGATCAACAGTGTGCAAATGTGCAAATGTTCATGTTACACCTAGGTAATGAGGCAGGATCACATTCTCCTTAAACTATATAGTGTTAGACAGGTTGCGAGTTCCCAAGGATTGTAGTTCAGACATCCTTGTGATTCAATGAGCTCAATTCACAGCTCAGTAAATCTTGATTAGAGTTCACACTTTGTCATTTAAATGTTTTGTGAATTTTAGAAATTTATTCAATCCCCCCAAACTGTATCAAACACATCTTGAGAATGTGCATGATATAGACATCCTTCTCAAGATTTTTGTCATCACTGATGAGTTTTGAAAAATGGTCAACATCACAGAGCAAGCAATCAACAAATAACAATGATGGTAAGCTTGGCTATCAGTCAGATGTGCTTTGCTCTGTCCCTAGACCCTGAGTCCTGTTGCTCGTGTCATGTTACCTGGATTATGATGTTATGATCATCCTAGTTAGACTATCAACTTCAAAATACAATATATTCTCAGTGGCAGTCTTCCCAAAACATACTTTAATGCTTAAATGCATTTTTATTAGCATCCCATTGGCTAAAAGATAAAGTTTAGTATGAAGTTGACCACATAGTATGATAGTCATTTGAGAACATTAAAGATCTGATGATATCCCCTATATTCACTTATTTTTTTCCTCTTCCTAGCTGCTCTCCCTAGGCAACCAGTCTATCCTACTTCCTGTCCTTGACTCAAGAACCCAGAAATATATTGCTGTCCTTTAAGTTAATGGAAATTCGATTTCTATAAGATATAGTTTTGAATATTTTTTCAAGTAACATGTCTTCAAGCTCAATTGTCACCTCATTCCTTCATTTGCCCTTCATTTTTACTACACATTTGTTGGCTCTCTGTTGTGTCAGAAGCCATGATGGGTATTCAGAAGCTGAAAATTGATCTCTATTCCTGGCACTTGAGATTCTCAGCCTGATGGGAGACAGGAGAATATGGTTATCCCTTAAATGTCATGTGGCAAGCACATCATCAGATTGTGAAGGTGGGGATAGTCAGACAGTCTGACAGACAGACATACAGACAGACAGACAGACAGACAGACAGAGAAAGAAAGATACACACAGAGAGAAAGAACTTGCCTAAACTGCTATGGAAGCTCATTCTTTCCCTATAACATCTTGTAAACTTCTTGTGTATGTGTTCATGTGTGCACATACGTACATACATACCTGTACATGTGGAGAATATAATTTGATATCCATTGTCTTATTCAGTGGCTGTCTACCATGACTTTTGGGACAAGGTATCTCAGTGAACCCAATGTCAGTTTTTCATTGATTAGCTAGACTGAGTAGCTTGTCAGAAAATTCTGAGGCATGGCCCTGCCAAGTCTTTTACTTTGGGTTATGCACATACCCATGTTTGTTTGTTTGTTTGTTTTTTAACATGGGTGATGAGGATATGATCTCAAAGTTCTCATGTTTGTCTAGTGGTCACTTTATAAATATAGCCATCTCCTTGATCCATTTAGTAAACTGTTCTGTCCCTTGCCTGGTTACTGTCACCATACACAATTTTTTTTAAACAGATGAGACATTCCAGAGTTCACCCTTCTGTGTCCTAGGCCACAGCTCAACACCACAGCTCAAAACTGACCTGGTACAAAAAAGTGAAGAACATTCTACTAGCAGTAGTCAAAGAGAAAAACAAATGGCATTGGGGCTGATGCATGCTTACAATGAACCGCCATGTCAACATAAAAGCTATCACAGTTGAATAAACAAATTTATGGAACTTAGCTGATGTCAAAGATTGAAACACTTTATTTTGTTTCCAAGAGCAAATCTGTTATTTTCACCATTAAGGAAGGAGACTGACCTACATTTCGACTTCGATCTCTTCACACCACATTTCACCAGGCGAGTGATAAAGCCATCTGTCCATGCACATCTGTGTCTAGTGACAGCAGGTTTCTAAGAAACACTTAGAGAGACACACTTTACAAATAGCAAAGCAAAAGTCAAACCTTTAGGAGACTTATTCCTCAAGCTAATAACCTTTCAGTGAAATGGTTCTAGAACTGAATAAAATCAAAGCCAAGCAAGCATAAAACTATTCCAGTCAGTGCCTTCATGGACAACATAATTGTACAGTGGTTCATAATTTATTGTGTATAATTTATTATGATTTGGTTTAAGCATCACAAATTTAACAAGTATTCATCCCATTTCACAGGAAGGAATGCAAAGCAAGATCAAGGGGTTGCTGGAAGGCCAGGCTCTTTTTGTGATGTGAATATATGGCAGATCCCTCAACTCCAGTGATATATATATATATATATATATATATATATATATATATATCATATATATATGTTGGAAACCTGAAATATATATAATCATCCAAGATCTGGCTAATGCTGCACTGAACTCCAAGAGCCAGTTTCATGTCCAATTCTGTCCCTGACATGCCATCAGAGAGAGAATGGAGACTGAGATTAGAAGGCTTCACATAAATAAGAAGAACAGATTGTCCAGATATAAGAATGAAGACCCACAAATGAGCAAAAGGTGGACAAAGACTTAGTCTAACTAGCAAAGAACTCTCTTCACTAGTATCTACAGCTACTTGCCCCCACTGCACAGTGAGCTCCCAGTTACTAAGGTATCACAAAGACTAGAGGCACCTCTCTGGACAACTGTTGTAAACTCAGTGGGCCTCAACCAATGATTCCTTTCAATTCTTGTTGTCTACTGGGACTCAGAGGTCCACTGCTATATCCTACTATGTGAGGACCATATCTGTCTCTCCTTCCCTGTGCCTGTCAGAGGAGATGTCTAAAATTCAGAAGTCAGTGAGGATGTGGCATAGTTGATAGAATAATTACACAGCATGAATCAGATGCTCAGGTTGAGCCTTGGGATCACATAAACTTGGAATGGTAGTACACAATTACAACCTCATTACTTGGGAACTGGAAGAAGGGAGGATTGGGGCTTCAAGATCATCCATAGCTACGGAAAGACCACTGTTGGAAACCTGAAATACTGTCAAAAAATAAAAACCCTTTTATTTTGCTACAGAGTTGGGCAGGAAGGGATTAGAAGGTCCATTTTCCTGATATTCTATCTATCCCTAACACACACACACACACACACACACACACACACACACACATCATATGCCTTCTATCTCTCCTTCTCTTAATTAAGCATTGGATCATAGGTACCAACTCCTCACTTAACACCCACTTGTCATCATAGATCTCCCAGTCAATTCCCATAACAAGGCTGATTTCTAGCCCATTTGGCTTTCTCCCTCCTGATCCAGTATATTGATCTGATCACCTACTGTAACTTGAAATTTACCCTGTCTGTATACTTTGTAGCTTATACTATATGATGATTATGTCTTCATCTAGCAAAGAAATTGACAGTAACAGTGCTCTGTCTCACTCCACATACCTGTGGCACAGCAGGAACCCTGTTGGGGGCTCTACACACACTCTCTCAATCACCATCTGCCTACTAAGTGATGCTCTAGCCACCTAATAAATACAAAGTTCAGGTTTCAGGGTTCTCAGTTCTTTGGAAAGCAAAAAGTGAGAGCTTACCTTCACTGAAAACCCTGGCTAACAATACTGCTGAAAATCAACAATAATTCTCTCTGGCTCCAGACTCTATGGTATTTCCCGTTGCAACAGACTGCTACAAACATTCTTAACTTCACAACCAAAAGCTAAGTTTGTATTCCTCATTTTGTATAGAAAAGGCCACTTTTTTATTTTCAGAGTTACGATTAGGAAATTGTGGCAGAGGGGAAGAAATGTAAACAGGATGAAATTTCACCAGTAGCTTGTGCGGTTATTTATTACAGATGCTGATTTTCTTCTGGCTTTCCATTATTTACTTGTTTGGGGGAGCTAGAAACAGGAAGGCAGACCTGGCGATTCAGCAGTTATTTAAATAGAACAGTGTGGGGATTGTACACTCAGTCCACTGTAATTGGAAACTATTCCTACCATGCCTAATATTTCAAAAGCAATACAACCCAATTCTCTGACCCATGAATCAGTATTTTCCCCTCTACCAGCATGAAAGATTGGGGACAGAAAGAACCAGAAGGAAGAGTTCTTGCAGGCACAGAGTCGAAAAAGGAGAGCTGACAAATAAGAATCACCGTTACTTCATTTTTAATTGAATATTAGAATAGCTTAGATGTGTATCATTCTTTTCTCACACAATAAGTATTTGTTAGCAAATTTGTACTCTGAAATCTGAACCACAAACATCTCTGAGCCATTAAAATAGTCCCTGTAACACAGTATTACAAGTTAAATTCACTAAAATTATTTGCAGCTAGACAAGATATAATACTGAATAAGTCTCCTTTTTTCCTCCCAAATTCATGTCAGTTGGCTGCTGATATAATTGTATCATTTGTAGCAATAGTAGTCTGAGTACCAGTCTTCTCTTTGGGAATGTTGAAATTGTGAGCTTTAACTTTGCACAAGTCCTCCATTTCTATATGACACTAGATGGAGTATCTTCTCTTAGCCTCAGTTATAGCATCTGAAAACTGACCCAAAGCAAATACTTCACATGGGAACTGAGAGAGCAAATAAGGCTGTGCTTGTAAAGGACTGCCAGCATAGTGTCTAACACAACTAGGTGGTTGGTAACATACCTCTGCTCATCCTTTACTCTCCAATTAAAGGTATAATGAGAATTTTGTGGCATAAGGTTGATTTCTTCACCCATATAAAACTGCAAACTATCTTCCATGCTCATTTCTTCAGACCAGAATAGGTCCATACTCCCCTGTGTCTTGGCACTCAGACATTAGTGAATGGACTGTTATATTCTAGGCATTTCACAAGTATAATCTTGTGGAATTCCATCCTATTACTACAGCAGGAGTTTGTCAACACCTTCCTCAGGTTAGAAATGAAGACACAAGGTTTACAAACTACATATAAAGCCAAACCCATGGTAAATACAATAGCCAAGCACCACACCAGCACTACCTGGCTCTGTAGTTTAATCTCACAGACTTAACAGAAATCTTCTCTCCGGCATAGTAGGCAACTTTGTGCCCAGGGGACACTCAACAGCCAACATGTTTTATACGTGCACAAAGAAGAGATGAGCCTAGTGTCATTAGCATCTAGTAAGTGGCCAGGGATCCCACTAACCACGTTAGAAAGCCCAGGAAAGGCTCTCCCAATGAAGAATTATCAAAATGCACCTCATTTTAATGTAAATGAATCCAATACCATTGTATTTCTGATTTCAGACCTTCAGCTCTTACAGAAGCACGGAAGCCCATCGTTCAGATTCTTTCCCTGTTCTTGGGTAAGGCAGAAATTTTTCTTGCAGTGTGTTACATGTTCATACTCCAGCTTTCCTTGCGTCCATAGCACAGCATCTATTATCTTTTTGTTCCCACGGCAAAATATCTATCTATTATTTGCTTAGGTTATTTTTTTGCTTCTTCATACCATTTTGAAAACATTTTCAAAAATGAAACCTCAAAGGTCAATATCAATATACTCTCTTTTATTTTTCTCTTCTTTTTCCTAACACCCCCCTAAAAGAAAGACGTAGCCTATTACTTAGCTTCACAACTTACTAGATCTCTACAACGTATACTAGCCCTACCATACAAGTTTGAACCATATCATTTATGACATAGAAGCATTAGATAGGGGAAATTCCTTAGAGGTTTGGTTTAGTTCATATCTCTACATGAGGGAAAGGAAATGGAAATCGAGGTGACCTCCACCCACCCCATCTAGAGTTAGGTAGTAAACTGGTACAGGACTAATCCAAGCGCAGAAAAAAATTCACCTTCTGGTCTGGTACTTTCTTTCTCATGAACTTGAGGTCCCCTGCTCTAAAGTCTGATCATCATATACATGTTAGGCTGTGCAAAAGTGTAGGCAGACTCATAAGCAAATACATATACATAGATATTTTGAATTGAATTTTCCTACTTTATGTCTTTTTTAAGGCTTAGGTAGTGATCATTGCCAATATATTAAATGACAACTGAAAGTCATGGTTTAATTGTTCTGTACTCTATAGAGCAGTGCTGGAATGGAGGCTTTGAACTATTTTGAGTCCAAGACTAGAGGAATGTTACAAAGATCAGTTGTCCCCCAGACATCTAAAGCTCCAATGGAGCTTTACATTTTCCTGGCATTTTACATCCAGCATAGGATGCAAAATGACATTGTGTTGCTTTCTTACTTCTGTGCTTAATGTGTCTATTTAAAGTTACTTCAGTGAAACACATGAGACTCAAGATACTTGGGTAGCCTCCCATTTCTCTATGATGTTAAATATTTCCAGGGTGATAGATGTGCTGGTCTTAACTTTCCAAGACACATACCTCATGAAGTTCCATCATGCCTTGGAATTTCCAAAAATAATGCTTCTCATAGAATGAGTCCCTCAGTCTTTTCCACGTTGCCCTGGGGCTGCTTTCTTCTTCCTCCTACCATAGTCACTAATGTCCAATAGCAGCCTGGAAAGAAAAGAGGGATGCTACTTACATCCATAACTTTCCACAGCAAAATTCAGAACTTAGTTATGCTGAGAAGATGATGAAGATAACTAAGGTAAGCAGGAAGAATAACTAAGAGGCAGTTTCTTTTAAACTCAGAAACCTGAGCCATACTGAAAGTACCTGCCCAATGCCCACTGCCTTCTCATATGGAACCATCTCTTCTACATAGCATACTTTCAGGGCATCTCCTTACCGTACATATGAGTATTGGTCCAAATATTTTATCATGTGGGTTATGTGATCATTCTCTTTCTACTTCTAATATTTTGAATTGGATAGTTTGAAATTTTTTTATTAATCATTGTATTTGTTTACATTACAAATGTTAGCCCCCTTTACAGCCTCCTCTCCATGAGCCCCACCCCTGCCCCACCAGCAATGGAGGAGTGTTTCTCTTATTCTACATCCTTGACAGAATCTGCTAATATCTGAGTTTGTTTATCTTAGTCATTCTGACTGGTGTAAGGTGGAATATCAGGGTCGATTTGATTTGCATATCCCTGATGAGTAAGAAAGTTGGACATTACTTTAGGCACTTCTCAGCCATTCAAGAATCTTCAGTTGAGAAATCTTTTTTTTTTTTTTTTTTTTTTTTTTGAGCTCTATAGCCCATTTTTAAATGGGTTATCAGATTTCCTGGACTCTACCTTTTTGAGTTATTTGTATATGTTGGATATTAGCCCTCTATCAAATATAGAGTTAGTAATGATCTTTTCCCAATCTGTTGGTTGCCATTTTGCTTTATTGACCATATCATTTGCCTTATAGAAGCTTTTCACTTTCATGAGGTCCCATTTGTCATTCTTGATCTTAGAGCCTGGGCCATTGGTATTCTATTCAGAAAATTAATGTTCAAGGCTCTTTCCCACTTTCTCTTCTATAAGTTTCAGAGTATCTGGTTTTATATGGAGGTCCTTGATCCACTTGGACCTGAGCGTTGTACAAGGAGATAAAAACGAATCAGTTTGCATTCTTTTACATGCAGACAACCAATTAGACCAGCACCATTTGTGCTGTCTACTTCTTTTTTCTACTGTGTGGTTTTGGTTTCTTTGTCAAAGATCAAGTGACCGTGAATGTGTTGATTTATTTCTGGGTCTTCAATTTTATTCCATTGATGTACCTGTCTGTCTCTGTAGCAATACCATGTAATTTTAATCACTATTACTCAATAATACAGGTTGAGGTCAGGGATGATGATTTCCCCCAAAAGTTCTTTTATTGTTGAGAATTGTTTTCACTATCCTGGGTGTTTTGTTATTCCAGATGAAGGTCAGAATTGCTTTTTCTATCTTTGTGAAGAATTGAATTTGGATTTTGATGGGGATTGTATAGAATCTGAAAATTGTTTTGGTAAGGTGGCAATTTTTACTATGTTAATTCAACCAATCCATGGGAGGTCTTTCCATCTTCTGAGGTATTTTCTGATTTCTTTCTTTAGAGACTTGAATTTCTTGTCATACAGATCTTTCACTTGCTTGGTTAGAGTAACATCAAGATATTTTATATCATGTGTGACTATTGTGAAGGGTATTGTGTCCTTAACTTCATTCTCAGCCCATTTATCCTTTGTGTAGAGAAAGGCTATTGATTTGTTTGAGTTAATTTTCTATCCAGCCACTTGGCTAAAGTTGTTTATCAGATGTAGGAATTCTCTGGTAGAATCTTAGGGCAGGGGTTCTTATGTATACTCTCATATCATCTTCAAACAGTGATACCCTCACTTCTTCTTTTCCAATTTGTATCCCCCTGATCTCCTTTTGTTGTCTTATTGCTCTAGCTAGAACTTCAAGTACTATATTGAATAGATAGGGAGGGAGTGGGCAACCTTGTCCTGTCCCTGATTTTAGTGGTATTGCTTCAAGTGTTCTCCATTTAACTTGATCTTGGCTATTGGTTTTCCGTACATTGCTTTTATTATGTTTAGATATATGCTTTGAATTCCTGATCTTTCTAAGACTTTTAACATGAAGGGGTGTTGTATTTTGTGGAAGGCTTTTTCAGTATCTTATGAGATAATTATGTGGGTTTTTTTCCTTTGAGTTTGTTTATATAGTGGATTACATTGAGGGATTTCCTTATATTGAACCATCCCTGCATCCATTGGATGAAGCCTTCTTGAGTATGTCGAATGATGGTTTTGTTGTGCTCTTGGGTTCAGTCTGTGAGAATTTTATTGAGTATTTTTCTATGGATATTTATAAGCAAAATTGGTCTGAAGTTCTCTCTCTTTGTTGGGTCTTTGTGTGCTTAGGTATCAGTGTAACTGTGGCTTGATAGAAAGAATAAGGTAGTATTCTGTTTTTATTTTGTGGAATAGTTTGAGAAGTATTGGTATTTTGTCTTCTTTGAAGGTCTGATAGAAT
This sequence comes from Montemys delectorum, assembly GCA_019843815.1. Classification (NCBI taxonomy): domain Eukaryota; kingdom Metazoa; phylum Chordata; class Mammalia; order Rodentia; family Muridae; genus Montemys; species Montemys delectorum. Next base: position 40,852 of record JADRCD010226066.1, read on the forward strand.
TCTACACTAAAACCATCTGGCCCTGGGCTTATTTTGGTTGGGAAACTTTTAATGATTGCTTCTATTTCCTTAGGGGATATAGGATTGTTTAGATAGTTTATCTGGTCCTGATTTAACTTTGATACCTGGTATCTGTTTAGAAAATCATTCATTTCATCTAAATTTTACAGTTTTGTTGAGTATAGGCTTTTGTAGTAGGAACTGTTGGTTTTTTGAATTTCCTCAATTTCTGTTGTTATGTCTCCCTTTTCATTTCTGATTTTGTTAATTTCTCTGTCCTTTACTTAGTTTGGCTAAAGGTTTATTTATCTTGTTGATTTTCTCAAAGAATCAGTTCTTAGTTTTGTTGATTCTTTGTATAATTCTTTTTGTTTCTAATGGGTTGATTATAGCTATGAGTTTGATTATTCCCTGCCCTCTAATCCTCTTTAGTATGTTTGATTCTTTCTGTTTTAGAGCTTTTAGGTGTGCTGTTAAGTTGCTAGAGTAGGATCTCTCCAATTTCTTTTTGAAGGTACTCAAATCTATGAATTTTCTTGTAGCACTTCTTTTGTGTCCCATAAGTTTGAGCATGCTGTGCCTTCATTTTTGTTAAATTCTACAAAGTCTTTAGTTTCCTTTTTTTACTTCTTCCCTGACCAAATCATTGAGTAGAAAATTATTCAGTTTCCATGAGTATGTGGGTTTTCTGTTGTTTTTGTTATTATTGAAGACTAGTGTTAGTCCATGGTGATCTGATAGAATACATGGGACTATTTCTTATATCTGTTGAGGTTTGTTTTATGTCCAATTATATGGTCAATTTTGGAGAAGATACCATGAGGTTCTGAGAAGAAGTAAAGTATTTTGTTTTAGGGTAAAGTATTCTGTAGATATCTGTTAAATCCATTTGGTTTATGTACTGGCTAGTTTTGTGTGTCAACTTGACACAGGCTGGAGTTATCACAGAGAAGTGAGCTTCAGTTGGGGAAATGCCTCCATGAGATCCAGCTGTGGGGCATTTTCTCAATTAGTGATCAAAGGGGTAGTGCCATCCCTGGGCTGGAAGTCTTGGGTTCTATAAGAGAGCAGGCTGAGCAAGCCAGGAGAAGCAAGCCAGCAAGGAACATCTCTCCATGGCCTCTGCGTCAGCTCCTGCTTCCTGACTTGCTTGAGTTCTAGTCCTGACTTCCTCTGGTGATCAACAGCCATGTGGAAGTAAGCTGAATAAACCCTTTCCTCCCCAACTTGCTTCATGGTCATGATGTTTGTGCAGGAATAGAAACCCTGACTAAGACAGTTTACAACTTCTGTTAGTTTCAATGTGTCTTGGTTTAGTTTCTGTTTCCATGATCTGTCCATTGGTGAGAGTGTGACATTAAAGTCTCCCACTATTATTGTGTGAGGATCTGTGTGTGTTTTGAGCTTTAGTAATGTTTCTTTTGCAAATGTAGGTGCCTTTGCATTTGCAGCATAAATATTCAGAACTGAGAGTTCATCTTGGTGGATTTTTTCTTTGGAGAGTATAAAGTGTCCTTCTCCATTTTTTTTTTGATAACTTTGCTTGAAAGTCTATTTTATTGGATATGAGAATGGCTCTTCCAGCTTGTTTCTTGGGACCATTTGCTTGGAAATTTTTTTCTAGCCTTTTAGTCTGAAGTAATGTCTGTCTTTGTCACTGATGTGTGTTTGTTGTATGCAATAAAATTCTGGGTCCTTTTTACTTACCCAGTCTGTTAGCCTATGTCTTCCTATTGTGGAATTGAGTCCATTGACATTGAGAGATATTAAAGACCAGTGATTTTTTTGTTCCTAGTAGTGGTATTATGATTGTAAGGTTCTCTTCTTTTGGGTTTGTTGTGATATGATTAATTTCTTTGTTTTGGGGGTTTTGTTTGATTGGTTGGTGGTTTTTTTTTTTTTTTTTTTTTTTATCGGTGGAGGTAGTTTCCCTCTGTGTGTTGGAGTTTTCCTTCTGTTATCCTCTGTACAGATGGATTAATGGAAAGATACTGTTTAAAGTTGTTTTTGTCATGGAATATTTTGGTTTTTCCATCTATGGTGATAGAGTGTTTTGCTGGGTATAGTAGCCTGGTTGGCATTTGTATTCCTTTAGGGTCTTTATGACATGTGTTCAAGATCTTTTGGCTTTTAGAGTCTCTATTGAGAAGTCTGGTGTAATTCTGCTAGGTCTGCCTTTATGTGTTACCTTTTCCCTTACCACTTTTAATATTCTCTTTTTGTTCTGTGCATATGGTGTTTTGAGTATTATGTGACAGGAAGGATATGCCCTGCCTCTGCTGGGTCCTGTGAAGGTCCCAGTTAGACCAGGTACTGGAACAGGGATGGAAGGAGGGGTAGATGGGGTGGAAGGACTTGTCTCACCTGTTAGTCTGGTTGTTTCAGAGCTCCTGAAAGCCATGCTGTTTCTGAGTGTGGCTTTTTCTACTTCTATGAACCATATAATTTCTTGTTCCAGATTGACCAATGGAGAAATGATCAGCTCCTTGGGAGTCCTTAGCACAAAGCTGTAACCTAAACACATCCACCAACACAAACAAATAGATAAAGTCTACCTTAACCATTTAAGGTTTATTTTCTTACGTTTTGCCTGTTTGGTCCCATCATGGTCCCATTACCATGCTGTGTCAGCAAAACTCTGTCCAGTTCCTAGTAGTGTCATTGCCTTCAGCCAGGGAATTTAGGTGTCCAAGTTTCATCATGCTCTAGAAAAGACAAGCTACCTATTTCTAGTCCTCATTTCACAGCAAAGGAAAATGCACCATAGGAACAACAAGTCTGGTTCACAGCAAATTAATCTCAAAGTCAGGACTAGACTTCAGGGCGATCAAACCCCAGACAAATGAGTTCATGATTCTATTATGTTTCTGAAATTACAATAATGAGAAATTTAAATTTTATATGACCATGAAGACACAAATAGTGAACAGCTGAACAGATATGAGCACCTCAGGAAGCATTGAACATATGGAAACTGAATCTAGGTCATAGCATTCCTGGGAGACTCATCATTTCTTGTCCTTAATCCAATAACCAAAAGCAAGAAGGTAGATTTTGATAGCAGGACCACAATACACATTATAATTGATTGATTTAGAAGATGTATTTAGATACTGTTAATAATGCATGTAAGATGCTGAATATTACTTTTCTATTATAAATATTTAAGAGCATACCATTTTTATAATACAAGCTATTACACAGTGGTCTCCTTGTTTGAATGGGGTTTTTCTCTAGGTATACAAGCCCATGGAACAGTGCCACTTCCTGCATGTGGTCAAAAGAGTTGACACTTAGAAATGGAAAAATTAAAGTGTGATGAAAGTCCCCAGTGTTACATAGCTTTAGCTCAGTTTGAGATCTGTCATCTTTTATCACAATAAGGTTTAGACTTCATTTATGCCCCCTTCCCCCCCACACACACACACACAAAGATTTTCCCATGTGATCACCAGGGTCTCTTTCCAAGGGGACATGGAAATTTTTTTCTTTGATGCTCATAAAGTCAGTAAAGCTTTGAATCTTTTTATCTGACATTCAGTGGAAGGTTCAAAAAAGAAGTTGACAGAAGTAGCAGTTAGCTACAGGAGTGCTAATTGGAACTTATCATCATACTTGACAGAATGGGATGGTCAATAAAGTTGTAATAAGTACTATTCCATCTTGGTGGACACTACCCTGAATACTATTTGGATTGGCTCATGGACAGGAACAGTCACCAATCAAAAGGCAAATACACATAAACTTATATATAGCATTGATTTTGCTGTAAGTTATCCTTTCATTATCAATCAACACAATGAAACAAAGAGGAGATTAAAGAGCCAATTGCACATGTCAAACAAATTATTTGGAATTAGAAGGTCACGACTTATGAACTGAATTACTTAGGCTCATCACAAATTGTATTAGTTATTTCTCTGGCTGCAGTGACAAAATAGCTAACAAAAGAGACTGTAAAAAGGAACGGTTTGTTTGGATCCCATTTTGTTGGGATAAAGTTCATAGCCCATCCACAAACCACTTCCACATGATCAAGTATATCAAAAGCCACAGTACCACTCCTCAGTTCCCATTATTTTTATTTTAGCTAGTTTTTTCACTAATGTGGCAAAAAATACCTCACAAAAAATACCTCACAATACCTTTCCTCCTTATGAAAGGAAGAGATAGGCCTGGGGAGCTGATTCTCCAGCTAAGACTCCCGCTCTTTGCAGAGGGCTTGAGTTTGTGTTTCTAGCACTCACATTGGTCAGTTCACAACCATGTTTTACTCCGGCGCTAAGGCACCCTGTAGCCTCTTCTAGCCTTCACGTGTACCTAAATATGTATACACAAAGTGAACGGGTCAACAAATGGACAAATGAATTAATAAACAAACAGATTATTTCAGAAAAGGAAGGTTGATTTTAGCTCATACTCTGGAGCTGCTGGGAACCATGGTGATAGAAATGTTAAGCAGCTGGTCACACTGCCTCTATTGTCTGGAAGCAGAGAGAGGTTAATGTTGTGTGTGGTTCAATGCTTTCATTTCAGTCCAAAACCTCAGACCATGGTATGATGCCACTCCTATGAGGTATAGCTCTTCCCATCTCAGTTAAAGCTCTCAGGAAACACCTTCACACCTACACATGCCCAGATATTTTTCTTCTGGGTGATTTGAAATCTTGTCAGGTTGACACTCAAGATTAATCATCACCCAAATCTTTCTGTGAGTTCCACTTTTTTTTAATTAGGTATTTTAATTAGGTATTTTCTTTATTTACATGTAAATTTCTCCTTTCCCAGTTTCCCCTACAAAAACCAAACAAACAAACAAACAAACAAAAACAACAAGAACAAACCCCTGTTGCCTCCTCCCTCCCCATGCTTGCCACCCCACCCTCTCCCACTTATTGGCCCTGGCATTCCCCTACATTGGGGCATAGAACCTTCACTGGGCTGAGGTCCTCTCCTTCTATTGATGATTTAATTTGCAATCCTCTACTATGCGCATGCTGCCAGAACAATCAGTCCCACCCTGTATAGTCCTTGGTTGGTGGTTGAGTCCCTGGGAACCCTGAGGTGGACATTTCATTCCTTCTTAAAAGGGGGAACCAGATACCCACAGAAGGAGTTGCAGAGATTAACTATGGAGCAGAGACTGAAGGAAGGACAAGCCAGCCTAAATATAGCTATCTCCTGAGAGGCTCTGACAATACCTGACTAATACAGATGTAGAGGCTGACAGCCATTCATTGAACTGAGTACACGGTCACCAATGAAGGAGTTAGAGAAAGGACCTATGGAGCTGAAGGGCTTGCAGTCCCTTAGGATGAACAACAATATGAACTAACTAGTGAGTTCCACTTTTGCACTATGGATGGAAGGCAGAAGGATTATAGTACACAGGAGCAGAGGTATTCGAACCAAACAAGATCTGTAACTTTTGTCTAAATCCAGCATTGCCACTGGAAGGAGACTTTATCATGGCTCTACAACTCCATGGGCCCTCAGGAAGCCTATTCTTACCTTCTGGTAGGTTCTCCTAGCAAGCTCTAGGAGAAAATTCAAGGAAAATTCTTAAATCTGAAAATTCAGGCCTTTTATTTTGAAAGAAGCCCTAAGATCTTTAATTCTTTGTTTAAAATTTAAAAATCTTCATTTAATGGTAAAATTTTCCCTCTAAGTTCTTCCCTTCCCCTTCCTTCCTCTTTTCTTCCTTCTTCTTTTCTTTCTCTGTTTCTTCCTTCCTTCCTTCCTTCCTTCCTTCCTTCCTTCCTTCCTTTCTTCTTTCCTTCCTTTCTTTTTAGACAGGGTGACATATAGCCTAGGCTAGTCTCAGACTTATTCAGCTAAGGATGGCTTCCTCATCCTCCTGTCTCTACTTTTTAAGTGCTAAGGTTGCAGGCATGAACTACTATATGTGACTTTCAAACTTTCTCTGGATTAGAAAAGTCATATCCTTTAGAACTAAGCTAACACTATGTCCCAGGTATCAGAAACTGTGGAGAGCCACACTGTCATTCAGTTGTCTATGGCAAAACCAAGCGAGTGAGCTGGAAACAAAACTTCCAGTAGAGAAGTCATATAACAAACTAACTAAGCACAGCTTACTCAGTTTGTCAGTTGGTGAATGTTAAAAACAACTACGTAGAATCAGAGAACACAGAAGGGACAAGAGTGCCTGGGCAATGGGGCAATAAAGACAAAGGCTGGAACACACAGCTTCAGAGATTTTGTTAGGCCCCTGAACATGATCTCAGGGAAAAATAATGACCCTGGCATACTAATACTGAAGGCTTTGCTATAGGCCTCCTTTTAAAATTTACTTTTTCAAGTAGAAAGAAAAATCACTATTTTTCTACTCCAGATTTTTTAAAGAAGAGATCATGTTAACTCATAACAACAAATTAAACCTTGTTAAATTTTTTTTAAAAACAAAATTTTCATCTCATAAGTTTCTTCAACATTTTATTTATTCAATCATTATTGATTATCTAATGTATGACATTGACATTGTCCTAGGCAGTTGGGGTGCAGAGGTTAATTAGAAATGAGAAAAATCTACAATATAAAGAGCTATAGAAAACAAACTGTACGTTCCTTAAGGCAATGCTATCTGGTTCCATAATTTCTGGAAAGCATAGTAGCCTTATCTAAGGTTATGCACAAGCTGAATTCACTACACTCTGAAAATAGTCGTGAATCCTAATGCCAACTTACAACTATTTACCACTTCAGCAATTGCAGGATTCAAATTTTGCTCTATCACTAAGTATTTTATATGAGGAAGAATCTGCTGGCTCACTTTCAGAGGTATGTAACCTCCATCAAAGATAAACTAATTAGCAACCCTGGGTTGCTTTATCCAGGCACCTGATTTTAAAGTTAAGGTTTTTTTTTTTTTGTCTGTTTTATAAGTCCAAAATTAAAAGTTCTATCAAATATCATGTGCATCTGATGTCATTTATATCTCTTAAAGTTTCTCAGGCTCCCGCCAGCCCATCCTACATCTCAGGGTTTCTTGCCTTACTCTCCTAGTCCATAAAATGGACATGTCACCGAAACCTTCTTCACTCTTAGAGACTTGCTGGAGGCTACGGGTTTCCCAGCATGGATGTTTTCTCTGGTACTCTGAGACAATACCATTTTCTTCTCACTGAGAGGGTATGGTTGCCATGAGAGTGCATCTCACGGGCCTCCAGCCACAGGGAATGTTATTGATCTGGCTCCCCGGGGAACTGAGCCTTAAAATCCATCACAGTGTGTGTGTGTACTTAGACCTGAATTCACCAGGATGGCTGTTCTGCATCAACCACAGCTTGGACCAGGGGCAGATTGCTTAAGGTGTGTCATAAAAATTCATTAATGAGTGCAAATAATATTGATCCACTATTTTTAAATCACAATTAGTACAAAAAAATTCATCATGAACATATGATCAAAGCTGGTATTAGAGTGCCTGATTTCCAAGCTGTCACATGGTACAATAAAAGCTCTACCTCCAGTAATAGAACACACTGGGCTTGAAGAGGAAACTCTTCTTGTAGGAATGGAGGGTGTGTCTGTTCAGTTGACTTTCACTCTGACATCGTAAGACTTGCTGAACCTCTGTAGACACCAGAACTGTCCTGAACATTTTCTCTTCCCTTATTATTCACTTCATTCCGGTTCAAATTTGCAAGGTTCCAACTCTTCCTTTCACCTGCCAAGACTCACACACTTCTACAAAGAAATTAATTCTCCTAAGTAGGTCATCTAAGCCAGACTTGAGAATCTGCCTCCTAGAAAACTCAGACTAATATTAAAAAGGATTGTTTCTCCTCTGAATGACAGGACTTGAAAAATACTTCTTACCCAAGCAAAGTCTGGCAACATTTTTGCCCCAAGGGGTCAGTACTTTCTTCCCATCTCTACACAAGTGCAAATACTCCTATGTCAGGTAACAGGCTCTTGGATATGGGTGTCAGGCCTGGATTCACATGCATACATGTACATGCACACATTTACACACATACACACACACACCCACACACACTCCCCCCCCCCACACACACACCCCACCCACCCCACCCCACACGCACACACATCAGTTGAAAATGATTATATTATGGTATCTGGAGAGATGACTCAGTGCTTAAAAGAACTTCCTGCTCTAGCTGACTGACTGAGTTCAGTTCTCAGCACTAACGTTATATCTAACTACTATCTGTAACTCCATTTATAGGAGATTGATACTCTCTCTTGGCCCCTATGGGAATCAGGCATGAAAGTGATACACATACATGTATGCAACCAAAGCACCCATACATATAAAATAAAGACATCTTAAAAGGATTCTTTTTCCTAGAGATTTTACTTTCATTCCAAGGAGATATTTTTGTCTTTTCTCTGCTGATGAATGGAACTGGGACTGTATGCTAGGAATATCTAGATTAGCTGCTAATGACTACTAACCTGAACATGTTACTTTAATCACTAGTACTCTAAAGAGGTAACTTCAAATAGAGTCTTTTTTTTTTAAACTATCAAAATGTTAAGGGTGGCCTTCTAAGGTTACTGGACATAGAGTATCTAAAGCAGGATCTTAGAAGCAATTGGCTATTTATTCGGTGTGAAGATGGTACTGTATATAACATCTGGCCATCATTGTGGATTTCAAAGGTCAGATTGTGGGTTCATACAAAGAAACATTGAAGAGCACATTGGTGAAGTATATGTAGCTCATTATCCATACCTTCTTCTTTCCTTGTGTGTCTCAGGAGAAGGCATGTCTCTTCCTGTGCCCAGGAGTAGTCCTGATACTAGCAATCATTAGTGAATCTCAGAGTCAATGCACATGACTGAGAAGATGGCTCAGTTGGTAAACTGTTTCCTGTTCAAGCATGAGGACCTGAATTTAAATAACCATAACCCACATAAGAAGTATGGGCTAGAGTAGTACATTTCTATAACCCCAGCTCTTCAAATGTAGAAAAAAAAAAAAAAAAAGAGGAGTCCTGGAGCTTGCCAGTTAGCTGGGCTAGTCAAACCAGTGAGGTCAAAGTTCACTCAAGAATAACAAAGTAGGGCATCTCAGGAGATGGGTAGGTGGCTCTCTGCCTGAACCAGAGGCCGTGTCTATCTACTGGATGTAGTCTCTTCCCCTTCCATCTCCCCAGTGTTGGACATTTGGTTAATTTAGTCCCCACTGAGTACTGGTAGCCTCTTGCAAACTGATATAAAAAGGCTTAAGTGTTTTCCTGGAGTCATTAGGAAATGGTCATTACACTTCTATTTGTTCAGAGATTGCCATATGTATATATCAAGTCCCAAACTACTAGAAAAAGCCAGGAAAGAAGCCAATTCAGAAATGCAGTGCCCAGGGGCAGAGGGAGCTCTATGTTACAAAAATTACTTAGACTTTCTTCTAGAGTTCCAGATATCTGAAACAAATTCATTTAATCCAAATTAAGTGGTGTTTGGCATCGCTTTCACTCAAGATCATGCAAAATATTATAGAGAGCCTTATTGTCCAAGACAATAAAACTCTTTTGAGTTAAAATAGAAAAAAAATGAAAGTAAACATTTAAAATTTCTAGCATCCAGAAATCAGACTTAATCACAGCTTCAAAGATAATATTGATTCATAGATAAAGGAAGAAAGGTCTTACGTGGATAATTCCTTCAAAGCAGTTAAATAAAAACTGAAGAGCGGCATCTTGATCTAGCTGGCAGGCAAAAGGCAGTTCCTTGGGAGAAGATATGTGGGCTGGTATAATGGGAGGCAACATATGCATGGGATTTGAGGGACCATGGTGAGAGGTACTTGTTTTAATGATAGGATAAAAGGCATTTTAGTCTATGCCTTGTCAGCATAGATAAATCAGAGGTGACTGACCTGGCATAAGAAAGGCTCTTCAGTTTAGATGGATAAATTAATTATATCTTTCTTCTCTCTGAATTACAAACCAACTGAGAAACTGCAATTGGCACAAATCAAGGATATTATTATACTAGTGTTAGTGTTAGATGCTCTGGATTAGAGCACAAAGCTTCAAGCCTGGCTACATGCATCTTTTACTACATTACTCCTCCATGTCCTAATAAGTTGAACTCACCTACTGAGTCACAGAAAATCCACTGGAATAAAGTGATGTGTCTTTCTCTTTTCCTGGTTTGCTTTCTTAAAGAAACAGAACTTTACAAGGTTGTAAAAAACTATGAATGAATATGCATTGCAGTTAAGGCAACTCCTCAAGGAAGAATGAGATTTAATACCTGGGTAACATGTTACTTGTCATCTTAATGTTGTCTAAATGAAGAAGCTGAACCAATGAATGTGAGTCTCCCAGCATCCCACCAGTGAATCAATTATTCTTTCTCCACACTGGAAGAGATATATGGATAGCAAGAGGAATGTGATTGCTATTCTAACCACTTTGCTCTGGTTAGCATCCCCTCTTGGGCATAGAAACATGGGACAATACTGTACTTCTCAATGGCACAAGAACTTGAATATGCTGGAATAACTAATCCCAGAGGAAGCCCACATCTGACTTACTAATGTATGCATTATAGAGCTGCACAGGGGCCCATTTTATGCACAATTAAGAAAGCAATCTTTCAGTGTCAGAAGAACTATGTCATCCTTGACAGAAAAATGGAACTGATGGGAGTTACCACAAAGTGGAAGACTAATGTAGAGCATGTCAATTGTCACTAGTTAACACCTCCCACTCCACATTCCCCTCATACATGTGGGATCCCTATCAAGGCACAGTCCTCTGAAGAAATGTCTACCATTGCAAGGCTATAATTAGAAAAGATTAGATATTATTAAATTGAATGTCAGATTTATACTAAGTTATATAATTGACAAAAAGAAGGCTGGATCCTATTTGATGACTTCTGTTACAGGAAGATAGAAGCAAATTAAATTTTCTGTGACTGGATGCTTTCCTAAACACAGAACTCATTCACATTACATAGGTCAGCTCAGCAGTACCCTGAAGGAGATTCTGGTAAAATACAGTAGGAAGTGGGTATTGGACCCTCAAAGAAGGCTGGTTCTCTCTGTAGCAGAGAATGAATTTACATGTTCAATTTATAAAGGAGGATCATATTTATACAATGTAGTAGGAGTTCCCCAATAGGAATTGGGGAGATAAAGAACAAGTGGATCATAGAAATGCACTAATGATTTAGAAGACTGTTTCTTCCATCATCTGTGGGAAAGTTTCTGGGTGTGCAGACAACTCAACTCTGAAAACAGACTATATTTAGAAGTCAGATTAAGCTTCAGGTGGGAGGTGTGGACATCTTACCAGTTATGGGTTTTATTGTTATCACATTGTTCTTTGTTATCAGCAGCTGATAATATCAAGAATCTACTAAGTGTGATTGAGGTGAAGGTGAATGGAGAACAAGATGGAGCCTGCCTGTAGAGAGGGAAACAGTTGTAAACTGGTATAGCATGGATGATAAATAAACTGATAAGAGGAGAACAAGTAGAAAGTCAAGGCTATAGTAGATGATGAAGCCTTCCTCACCTTGGGACCTTTCTGTTCAAGACAGGGTGGGGCCCAGTCTCTAGCCAAGGCCTTCAGTTCAAAGCAAGGGACTGTGAAGTCCAGGGCTTGGAGAGATTTAAAAATCTACCCATTAGGTGGCTGTTAGAATAGGATAGGATTAGGGTCAAGGCTATGGTTCTTACTGGGTTTGTGTACAGGACTAAGGTTACAGTTAGGTTTAAGGCTATAGTTAGGATTTGACTTAGATATAGAATAGGGTAAGAAATCAATCCATTCTTATCTCCTTGTTCAAAGCTCAAGTCCAACAGGATCAAGGACCTCCACATAAAACCAGATACACTGAAACTAATAGAAAAGAAACTGGGGAAGAGCATTAAGCACATGGACACAGGGGAAAATTTCCTGAACAGAACACCAATAGCTTACGCTCTAAGATCAAGAATTGACAAATGGGACCTCATAAAATTGCAAAGCTTCTGTAAGGCAAAGGACACTGTCAATAGGACAAAACAGCAACCAACAGACTGGGAAAAGATTTTTACCAATCCTATATCTGATAGATGGCTAATATCCAATATATACAAAGAGCTGTAAAGAAGTTAGACTCCAGAGAACCAAATAATCCTATAAAAAAAAATGGAGTACAGAACTAAACAAAGAATTCTCAACTGACAAATATTGAATGGCTGAGAAGCACCTAAACAAAGGTGACAATTCACACACTGCCCCACCCGTGGATCATTCCCATATACAATCACCAACATCCTTAGTCATCCGGGAGATGCAAATCAAAACAATCCTGAGCTTCTACCTCACACCTGTCAGAATGACTAAGATCAAAAACTCAGGTGACAGCAGATGCTGGAAAAGTTGTGGAGAAAGAGGAACACTTCTTCATTGCTGGTGGGATTGCAAGCAGGTACAACCACTCTGGCGATCAGTTTGGAGGCTCCTCAGGAAATTGGACATAGTACTACCAGAGGACCCAGCTATACCTCTCCCAGGCATATACCCAGAAGATGCTCCAACATGTAATAAGGACACATGCTCCACTATGTTCATAGCAGCCTTATTTATAATAGTCAGAATCTAGAAAGAACCCAGATGTCCCTCAACAGAGGAATGGATACAGAAAATGTGGTACATTTATACAATGAAGTACTACTCAGCTATTAAAAATAATAAACTTATGAAAATCTTAGGGAAGTGAATGGATTTGGAGGATATCATCCTGAGTGAGGTAACCCAATCACAAAAGAACACACATGGTATGTACTCACTGATAAGTGGATATTAGCCCCCAAGCTCAGAATACCCAAGATACAATCCACAACCACAAGAAAGTCAAGAAGAAGGAAGACCAAAGTGTGGATACTTCAATCCTTCTTAGAAGGGGGAACAAAATACCCATGGAAGGAGTTACAGAGACAAAATGTGGAGCAGAGACTGAAGGAAGGACAATTCACACACTGCCCCACCTGAGGATCATTCCCATATACAATCACCAAACCCAGACACTACTGTGGATGCCAGCAAGTGCTGGCTTACAGGAGCCTGGTATAGCTGTCTCCTGAGAGGCTCTGCCAGTACTTGACTAATACAGAAGTAGAGGCTCATAGTCATCCATTGGACTGAGCACAGGGTTCCCAATGAAGGATCTAGAGAAAGGACCCAAGGAGCTGAAAGGGGTTTGCAGCCCCTTAAGAGGAACAACAATATGAACTAACTAGTACCCTCAGAGCTCCCAGGGACTAAACCACCAACCAAAGAGTACTCATGACTCCAGCAGCGTATGTATAGCAGAGGATGGCCTAGTTAGTCATCAATGGGAGGAGAGGCCCTTGGTCCTGTGAAGGTTCTATGCCCCACTGTAGGGGAATGCCAGGGCCAGGAAGCAGGAGAGGGTGGGGTGGAGAGCAGGGGTATGGGGAGGGAATGGGGTTTTGTTTTGTTTTGTTTTGTTTTGTTGGAGGGGAAAAGAGGAAAGGGGATAACATGTGAAATGTAAATAAAGAAAATATCTAATAAAAAGAATCAGTGTTATAATTAGGGTCAAGGTTATGGTTGAGATTTGGTTTATGTACAGTATTAAGGTTAGGATTAGGGGTAGAGTTAGGGTCAAGGCCAAGGTTAGGATTAGATTTAGATACAGGGCTATGTCTAGGATTAGTATTAGATTTAGTGAAAAGTCTATGGTTCTTATGGATCTTATCTATTTGTATATGGCTAAAGTTTGGCTTGTGGTTATGACTAGATTAGATAGGATTTGTACCCTAACAGGTAGAGGAAAGACATTTTTAAAACCTATTTATTTGTTTGTTTGCTTGCTTCTGTCTTTCTTTCTTTCTTTCTTTCTTTCTTTCTTTCTTTCTTTCTTTCTTCCTCTCTTTCTCTGTTTATTTATTAATTTACTTTACACTCCATATTTTATTCCTATGCCCCTCTACCCTCCACCCTCCTACTGCTCTACATCCCATAACTCCTCCCCAACCCCCTGTCTCCAAGTAGATGTCCCCACCTCCCATACCACCTGACCTCTAAGCAGAAAGAATGGAAACAGGCAACCTCAGGAGGTAGGAAGTTGGGAGGACCCTCTAGAGTACACCAGAGACATTGGGGTGGGGGGGTTGAGAGATTCTCAGGACTCAAAGGGAGGGACCTTAGATGAAATGCCCAACAGTAGGGAGAGGGAACTTATAGAGCCCACCTCCAGCAGGAAGACAGGCATCAAATGACAGGTGGGGGGGGCATCCCACAGTCACAACTCTGACCCATAAATGGTCCTGTCTCAAAGAATTACAGAGATGGAAATGGAGAAGAGTGTGAGGAAAAGAAGGTCCAGTGACAAGCCCAAAGAGGGATCCAGCTCAAGGGGAGGTCCCAAGGCCTAACACTATTACTGAGGCTATGGAGCACTCACAAAAAGGGACCTAGCATGACTGCACTTCTGGAAAGGCCTTTTTAAAAAGTTTTTGTTGCCCAGAGAGTCTCCAAAGGAAATTCCAAATATTATAGGATGTTCAAAGTATTTTCATGTTCAGTTGTCCTCTTGAAACAAACATACTGCATATAATAATAAGTCCAGTTAGACGCTATATCACTTATGTTTGTCTATTGATGTGATAAGCCACCATGATCAAAGCAACTTATAGAAGATAATTATTTGATATGAACTATTTCAGAGGGTGAGTCCATGATCATCATGGGTTTGTTACAAGGTCTTAATGTTTCTCCCTCAAGACACTGCCAAATCTTCACTGTTTTCTCTGGCTGGCAAAGCCATGTAAATCTGCTTTTTATTACATACTCAATTTTTGAATCATAATCTTACATAAGATTACTAATTTAGGAACTAAGTGGTTTTGTATTTTCTAAATTATGTTATTATATTACTGTTGTGATAATCTTATCTGTCTTTAGCCTTTGTAAAATGTCAAGGACCAGCAGGCTGGATTGATTTAATTCAATTTGGGAAGAACTGGAGTCACTGGATTCACCAATGGAGGAAAGGCAATCCAAATTTGCCTACTGTGAGCATCAAACTCTACCCAAACATCTAACGGAAGAACGTGGCATTGATAAGAGGATTAAAGACACAAATAGGTTGAAACTTTAACTTCTGAGCCTCAACTTTACCAGGTTTCTACCTGAAAAGAATGAAACTCTACTCACAATGTATACAGCATTGCTCAGAATAGCTAAAATAACTGTTAATAGTTTGGGATCTGAAATACCAATAAGCTAATGGTTGTCTGAATCAATCTGATCCAAATCACCAATTTAAACACATTTTTTTTCTTCTTTTCCAGTAGAGAAGGGAGTATAGGAAGGTCATTGGAAATAAAGCCTCAATACAACCCTTTAACATTGTAAGGGATCAAAGGAAACAATGCTGCAGACACCACCTGAGGCTAGAGTATGAAGTAAGGCATTCCTTCCCTGTGGATAAGATAGAGCCCCATTATTTCACTTTCTCTGTCCTTCACATATGGTAAGCCCTTTAAGAACAGAGATTTACCTTAATTGCCTCCTTCAAGAGCTTATGTGCAAACATAAACAGACTCAGGTCCCAGAGGTTAGAACTTTAAGACATCAATCTTTGGGAACCGAGGCCATACTTAGGCAAGATATAATTGCTATAATTTCAAGTGTGTGAGGTGCTTTCCATTTGCAAAGCACTTTTGACCTAATTATTCCATTTGTGCCTTTTATACAGTTCCATCTTATGATAGAACAGTCAAGAATTTGAGAGATTGTTAGTTCTATAGGATCCTAAAAACAGCAAAAGAGCCAGTATAAACTTCTTACCCTATTTCTATTTTTGCTCCTGACCCCATATAATTGGTACACATACTTCCATAGCATCATAGAATGACCTTTATACATTGCATCTTGACTGTGGTAATAATAAGCATCATGCATGGTGCCCATATCGAGAATGTGTAAGCTGAAAGAACCGTGGGACATTCCCGATGGAGATATAGAAAGGAAGATCTAAGTTGGATGCCCACTAGGTATTCTGCTGTGACAAAAGCATGAAGTTTGTCACAGGCTAAGGAACAGAGCCTGGAGCAGCAATGCGTCTGTGAGACTGATGTTTGAGCCCATGGAATCCATCAGTTGCCATAGAGAATTCAATCTCTGCCTGTCTTAGTTTCTTTTCCTGGTGCTGTAATAAAATATTCTTGACAAAGGCAACTTTTAAGAGGAAGGATTTTTTTTTTTCAGGCTTGCAGGTAAAGTGTTTAGGTGAGGAAAGCAAAGGAGCAAGAGCTTGAAGAGGCTGCTCATTTCTCATTTACAGTCAGGGAACATTGATGGATGAATGTATACTACTACTCAGTTCCCTTTGTTTATCCAGCTCAGGATCCTGCCTAGTGTGTAGGTCCTTCCTCTCTAATTAACATAATCATGGTCATCCTCCACAGGCATGCCTGGAGGCAGATGCCTTCTCCCACTCTAAATTCTGTCACATTGCCAATCAACATTTACCACCACATCATCCTTTCTTATTCTTGATAGAATCATAGATTGTTGAAATGACTGAGGAGATTCATCAGGTTTTTAAAAAGTAGATCTGCTCCGTCCTTGGTAGAAGAGTCAGGATTATTTAAACCAGCCTTAGATTCTTCATTCTTGGTTAGTAATTAGATTGGGGGTTCCAGGTAACCAGTTACTCAACAGGCCTTTTTGAATTTGTTTTCCTACTAAGGAGGGAAATATTGTTCTAATGTGGGCCTTTTGTTCATTTGTAAGGTCCTTTTCTTGTTGTCTGGAATGTAGATGTGGTACATGAGAAGAGCTGCCTGTTTATATCCATGAGACAGAACGGATGAGGAAAGAAACCATCATCTCAAAGTATAATGGTTATTATGCTTTGCTTTTCAGTTGCTGTAATGAAACATTGTGACCAAAAGCAACCTGTAGAAGCAAGAACTTCTTTGGTATACTCCTTCAGGTCATAGTCTATTACTAAGGGGCTCAGGGTAGGAACCCAAAAAGGGACCAAATCAGAGACCATGGAGAAATGCTGCTTACTGCCCTGCTCTCTGGCTCATGTCAGCTGGCTCTTTTATACAGCCTATGTCCACCTGCCTAGGAATAGTTCCATACACAGTGGGATGTGCCCTCCTGCACCAATCATCAGTCAAGGTATCACACTCAGATATGGCCACAAGCTAGTTGGATATAAGCAACTATTCAAATAATGAGTCTATGCTGTATCAAGTTGCCAACAAAATCTAACCAGCACAATGGTAGAAAAGAAAGGGGGGCTGGTGAGATGGCTCAGCAGTTAAGAGCACCGACTGCTCTTCCGAAGGTCCTGAGTTCAAATCCCAGAAACTACCTGGTGGCTCACAACCATCACTAATGAGATCTGATATCCTCTTCTGGTGTGTCTGAAAACAGCTACAGTGTACTTATATATAACAATAAATAAATCTTGAAAAGAAAAGAAAAGAAAAAAATGAACTATCTCACAACTGAGAGAACTTTGCTCCCTAGTGCCCCAGACCCTCGCTACTCACCTTTTGTCTTTAAGTTATATGAGAAAAACAAATTTAAGGAAATGAACTTATTCATATTTTCAACTACAATATTATTAAGTAAGTATTTCTGTTTTGTATCTTTATTTGCTTTATGACTCTTGATACCTTACAGTCAAAGCATGCCTTCAAGTATGTGTGAATACTCGCTAGCACTTCTGAGTACCTATATACAATCAGTAAAGACACCCATGACAGGGCTAAATACAGAGCTGGCTCTGGGCACTGGTCATTTATGTTACACCAGAATTCTCTATCTATGTGCATGTTCCTCCTTCAAAGGCTGTGTTGTGTTTTTACTAATTCAACAATGATATCTCCACCTTCTTAGCCATGACAGATGTCTGGTTAATCTGGTTTCTGGTCTCAGAGCTGATGATACAAGTACCACCCATGTGAAGAACTTTGGTGAGTCTCCACCTTCCCTACGCTGGGACAACCACATAACCAAGAATGGAATGCAATGTATCCCACTGGCATCTGAGCTATGTTATAGCACAGGACAGACAAACAACATTACAAGTTTGGTCTAGTGTTCTTATGCATTCAATAAACATTGCTATGTCATATATACAGCTTACAGAAATACAGAGGACACATAAAAACAACAGAGACATTGTCTTCATCAGGAGTTACATGGAGAATACTGCTTGTGAGAGAGGTAAATAATATACAAATAAGTGATATATTCATTAACAGTAAGTATATACATATACAAAAGATAATGGAGATACATATGATAGAAATGTTTAGAGGGTTGCAGAAATTTGTAGACTATTAAAATGAAGGGTGGTTAGAAGTGTTGGAGGATACTTCTGATATATTGTGGTTTCTCTGACCTCAGCCTCTCCTCCATAAGGAACGAAAGGCTTCCAGTGGGCTCCTTTTCTCACTGGCATGCTTTGTGATGACCGTAAGCCTTCTAAAGCATGTGGATGAGCTGCCCTTCTGATAACCTTAAGCTCAAGAATCACTTTGTAGGACATTTTACTCCTAGTTGATCTCATCAGCATGTATTCTTATTTATAAAATAAGTAGGAATTTCCATTTATTTAAGTATTCAGTAATGTCTTATTAATTCAGCAATTAAATAAGATCAGTTACTACCCCATTGATTATTTACTTATGGTCACTATTGTACCTAATAGTTAACACAATGGCCTTTGCCTACTTTGTGCAAAAAAAAAACCAAACAAACAACAACAAAAAAAACAAAATAAAAAACAGCAAAGCATATTTGAATAGATGTACTCTATATCATCCTCATTTACTCAATTATGTTACTTTTCTCTTTTTCAGCAATCCTTCTTTTAATATTTCAATGATCTTGTCCAAAGACTTCCATTCAAGTTTCATTCTTCCAAACCCATAAGATCTAAGTGTGCTCTTCATTCATCTTCTACAGTAAATTTTATTTATATTTATGTAATGTGTCAGCTGTGATGGAGATAGGTAATTTATGGGCAGTAGCTACTGAATGTAGTAGCTACTACATGATAGTGTGAACTACCACACATATACATGCAATGATATAGATACAAACTTCCTTTATACAGTACAGAATTAGGTGTGAATAGATAACGTATTTGTTTCCAATCTCAGACATAGGGATGTCTTTCTAAAGCCAGCCTCTGTCCAGGTGTTTTCATAAAATCCTACAATCCTCCATGAGAGAACTTTCTGAAATGCTAATTCCCTGATACTCTGTGGGGACATGTTGACCATAAGAACACTTGGAAAATTAAACAACAAAATATTGGTTTCTTGAGAAGCAACATCAGGAGAGTATACTCCCCAAATCTTGTTCCTTACTTATATTTTTGTTTTGCGGTTCTTTGAGATAGGGTCTTACTGTATAGCCCAGGCTGCCCTGCAACTTACTATACAGCCAAGGGTGCCCTGAAACTCACAATAATCCCCCTGTAGTAGTTCTTCAGGTATTAGTACTACATGTATAGGATACTATGTTCACATGGCCCACTAATTTTTCTGTTTATTATTTATATATTTATTTTAAATTCTTTTGTAATTCAAACAATTATGAATAGGCTAAAAAGGCAAATAGTACTTGCCACACAATACAGGTTAGGCTGCTTCTATTAAGTGTCACTGTCATACTCATAATGCTGAATATTTGCCATTATACTGAGGTGTCTGGTCTAGAGACCCGATTAACTGCTGGAGTCATGTTCAGCACCCAGGGGACAGTGCTATGTGCTGCCTATCTACCTCCATTCAGACCCTGTTAATCTTAGGAGAGTCTCTTCTTTTGACAGGTAGATTATAGTATGAAAACCTCTATTATAATGTCTGGTAGGAAGTACAAAACCAATTGCCATGCTTTTCAGAGAGCAAAAGCAAAAATCAAAAAACAACAATAAAACACTAAAATTGTTTGTGCTTACAAGAAAAACAGGCTGACAGGAAAGTCAGACCCTTTACTGGCATGCACTTTTAAGAGGCAATCATTACAGAGATCTTTATGTAAGAAACATGGTAGAGTGAAAGAGAGACTCTCTCTGGCTACACTTTTATAGGTGATATAGAAATGTGCTTTATTTGATCATTTTTATATGGCCCCTCGATAAAAGGAAAGGATAGCCTCTTAAATAGACATTCTCTAGAGGCAGTTTAACTGAGTCCAGAGTAATAGCTTCAAGACATGAAGCTGTTGCTCATCTGACTTGCTATGGGATTAGTTTGTTGATATTGTAGGAGAAGAGCTGAGGCTAGGGTGCTCATCTGAAGTATCATTTTTCATCTTGTCAGAGATGGGGATGAGGATCTGGGTTACAGAAATTGGACCTTCTGTTCAGTGCAGCTCACTCTGTCAGCCCATTTCCTTTCTCTTTTCCTCTGCTAGCCTTTCTCTTTTTTCCGGAAACTTGTTTATAATCTTTCCTCTGTCAAAGCATTATATCACCCCTGAAAGCATTTCCAGAAAGGACATTCCTTCCACAGGAGCTGGAATCTTTGGTTATCATACTTGAGAGTTCAAGTCTGTCTCATTTATTACAATCTATGTCTCTTTCAAAGAATCTCAACAGAGAACTGGTAATATATGAACATCAATACATCAAAGAATCTCTAACGTACAGAACAATGTTCCCACAAATGACATGCTGATGTCCCAATTTCTAATACCTAGTAAGTGATTTATTTGGTAATTTAACCAATACCAATACGAAATAAAAGAATATGAGGTCATAATGAGTCGAGATGGATCTGCTACAAAAACTGGTGTCCACTTGAGAAGGGGGCCATTAAGACATGACACAAGGAGCTGTGGAGATAGCTTAGCCAGGAGTGTGCTTGTTACATACCCATGAAGACTCAAGCTCCATCCACAGAACCCACGTAAAAAGGCTTCTGCTTATAACACCAGCACAGAGGAGGAAGAGACAGGAGGATCCCTGTGGCTCACTAGCTAACCTGAGGCAAGTTTTAGGACACTGAGAAACCCTGCTTCAAAATCCATGTACATAGCACCCAAAGAGTGACCCTTGAGACTGAGCCCTACCCTTCACATAGAAGTGGACACACATGCATATATATCCAAATACACAGATTCATATAAATACTTATACACACATATATACATGCACAGAGCCATGTCATGAGACACACAGAGAATTGACGCATAAAGGTGAAAGCAAAGACTGGAGTGAATCAACTACAAGGAGTCCTGGAGACTGTTGGCAACTAATTGAAGATGCAAAGGGCAGGAAGAGATTCTCAACTACAACCTTGTCGATGTATACATTTCAGTCATATAAAAGCTCCAAGATTATGGTATTCTGTTGCAGTAGCCCTGAGAATCTGATAAATCCCCTATGAGTTCTTTAAATATAAGCAGTTTACTAATACTAGAAAAACTAGACATCTCTGAGGATAGGCAGGATTCAGTTTTTCCAGGCCAATACAACTCAGAGATCAATGTGATTTTTTAAATATAATAACTATTAATAATGTTGACAATATAACCATGAGACACCATAACCAAATCCACGAGATACTCATGTTCACATGTCTGAATGTTGGGAAGTTTCCACTCTTCTGAGTCCTTCCCTTATTTCTAGACTTATCCAAAATAGAACATCTTCCAATAATATCACTTCACCTAGAGAATCTAAGATAATGTCACCACTTTCCTTTCACAGGCATTATGAAAATCTGTGTTCTGGTGATGTTTGTCCAGGAAACTGGAGATTCTTGGAGGACTGGCAGTATCTAAATATAAAGGATTTTACTACCTGTCCCCAAAACCTGGACAATTCTTTGTCACTTTCATTTGAAGAGAAAATTATATTCACTCAAAGTATTTCATTACTACCTGAACTGTCTATTAGATATAAATTTAGCAGCCTGAATTTATATAACATTGCAGCCAAATGCATTAGAGTTAGGAGCCTGTAATATTGTTCTTTTGGGCAGTAAATTTTGGCATTGGACTCCTCATGAATGTTCAGTCTAAATTCTGAATCTCTTCCAGTTTAAAAAAAATCTATTCAAACTACGTGGCATGGTGGGGTGGCTTACCTACAACAGTTTTTACTAGGTATATCTGATAAGTGGATATTAGCCCAGAAGACTGGAATACACAAAGTACAATCCACAAACCACAAGAAACTCAAGAAGAAGGAAGACCAAAATGCGGACACTTCATTTCTTCTTAAAAGGGGGAACAAAATACCCATGGAAGGAGTTGCAGAGACTAACTTTGGAGCAGAGACTAAAGGAAAGACAATCCAACCTGATATAGCTGTCTCCTGAGAGGCTCTGACAGTACCTGACTAATACAGAAGTACAGGCTCACAGCAATCCATTGAACTGAGTACAGGGTCCCCAATAAAGGAGCTAGAGAAAGGACCCAAGGAGCTGAAGGGTTTGCAGTCCCTTAGGATGAACAACAATATGAACTAACTAGTACCCTCAGAGCTCCCAGGGACTAAACCTCCAACCAAAGAGTACACATGGTGGGACTAATTGCTCCAGCAGCATATGTATAATAGAGGATGGCCAAGTAGGTCATCAATGGGAGGAGAGGCCCTTGGCCCTGTGAAGGTTATATGCCCCAGTGCAGGGGAATGCCAGGGCCAGTAAGCAGGAGAGGGTAGGGTAGTGAGCAGGAGGATGGGGGAAGGTACAGGGGTTTATTCTTGTTGCTTTTTGGTTTTGGGGGGTTTTTTTGGTATTTTTTGGAGGGGAAACTGGGAAAGGAGATATCATATGACATGTAAATAAAGAAAATATCTAATAAAAGCAAACAAACAAACAGAAATACTGAGAATTGTACCTCTGTGAATATTTGGGATTTCTTCAATTAAAAATGTATTTTCAACTATCTATCTGACCCTCCACCCATCCATCCATTCATCCATCCATGCATCATCTATCTATGCAACCATCTCTTGAGACAGGGTCTTACTATAGGATCTAGAATTCATTTATAAACCAGGCTAGCCTTGAATTTTTCATATTCCTTCTGCGACTGCCTCTCCAGTATCAGTTATAGACATATACCACTGTTCTCAGTTGGAATTCCTTATAGAAAAAGTGAAGTCCCACTTAGGAGAGGCATTTTTACCTTGGATCATACTTTCTGAATGCTTGAGCTATATGTAAGTGCTCGCACTATAAGTGAGTTCAGGGTGTATAAACTAGAAATCCCTTTGAATATTTCAAGTCCTCCTTTTGGATGGGATCAAGTGAATGCTAGTTTGCATGGTAGTTTTTTCCTAATCCCTAATATCTGTAAGAGTGAAGTAGGTCTAGATGACAATAACAATCCTGTGCTGGGCCTATGCACTGTTGCTTCACAGTTACAAATGAGGGAAAAATAGCTAGCTTACATGTTTGGCATAAGGATACAGTGAGATAGCTTTATCAAAGAAGGGATATGGTTCTTATTACACACTGTGTGCATGCCTCTCCCCTCCTTTGCAGGATGCTCAGATTTGTTCCAGTGCCTAGCCCAGAGTAAAGAGCTAGAACTCCTGGGAAAGTGCCCAGGGGTACATCCCAGGGAACTCATATTAGCTCCACCCTGGAGCACTCATTCATGGAAAGACTCATCTTACTGATGTCAGGGAAATTTTCAGGATATACCTATTCCTACCCAAACATTGTTTCAAATATTTTATAGGAGAATATTTTACAAATTACTATGCAGATGTGGGTGCTGCTGGCATTGTTGAGGGCTTAACTATTATTAAGTGGCATTATTGTTATAAAAGTACCATGAAATGTGGGGAAACTAAGGGGATTATATATTACATTAATTGGCAACTCTCTGTGCTTTCAGTAATACCCTTAATTATTAAAATCTTTATCTTGGGGGAAACAGCTAACACCAGGTTATAAAGAAACTATGTGGTGTGACCCCTGTTCTGTTTGCAGGGCTTCTGTTTCAGAAGTGTGTCCTTCTTGTCTTCTACTGGGATTCTATATAATTATGTGTGACTTTGACTTCAAGAGAACATTTTAGAATATTAAATAAGTGGGGTTAGTCTTACGGGAAATTCAACAGAAGGTATTTACACAAGAGCAAACCGAATACTAATTCCTTTGTAATGAACATTTCTAGA
Organism: Montemys delectorum; assembly: GCA_019843815.1. Taxonomy (NCBI): domain Eukaryota; kingdom Metazoa; phylum Chordata; class Mammalia; order Rodentia; family Muridae; genus Montemys; species Montemys delectorum. Next base: position 64,981 of record JADRCD010226066.1, read on the forward strand.
ACCTTTCTGTACTCACACCTTATCCCATGGTTATTGCAAACTTTATGGTTTGAGTATGATAAGAGAGTTGTAAGGTTCACTCACAACACTGTAAAAAGACAGTTAGGGAAAATTGATAAGTGTTTGCAGAATGCTTATCTTAGCTACATAAATAATATTTACTGAAGCATTATATAGTGGGCTAATTTGAAGTAGTATATTTGTGTGGCCAGGTATCAGTAGAAGGAGGTTTATTCGGAAGTTTTGGATGTCCAAAGACACCCCAGAAATCTCTGGGAATAAGAATAGTAATATCTTGGGACTACTTTTAGTTACCTGGACATGTCATATGCCTTACTTATAGAAATCCTGAATAAACAATGAAAAGCAAGAGAGTATAACTATACCATTGAATAGCTCTTAACTTGCATGATCTGCAGTCAAGTTTAACCTCTTCTTTTGCCAGCTTTGTAGAATTGTGCAAGTTATTTACTGTTCTGTACTTTATTTTTACAATGTGTGAGATGTGGATGTGAATCATACCATTAAGGTCTCAGTGGCAAAATACCTAGGAACAGTGCACAGTATAGAGAAGGTCGTTTAGGAATTCTTAGATTCAAGAGGGCTGAATTCACGTCTTAACCCACATTATGTACTCTTCAACCAGTTGCTTTGTTTCTCCAGGCCACATTTGCCTTTACAAGTGTACAAGTACTTAGAAGGCCATCTCATTGTTAGAGCACAAGAATTATCCTTGAGTTACTGAAGTAAACTCTTGAGATAAACAGTATAACAAGGAAAAGAGTTCTGATTTCGTCTGTGACTGTTTGGTGTTTGTCTTAGTCAGGGTTTCTATTCCTGCACAAACATCATGACTACAAAGCAAGTTGGGGAGGAAAGGGTTTATTTGGCTTATTTCTACATTGCTGTTTATCACAAGGAAGTCAGGACAGGAACTCAAGCAGGTCAGGAAGCAGGAGCTGATGCAGAGGCCATGGATGGATGTTCCTTACTAGCTTGCTTCTCCTGGCTTGCTCAGCCTGCTCTCTTATAGAACTCAAGACTTCCAGCCCAGAGATGGCACCATCCACAAGGGGCCCTACCCCTTTGGTCACTAATTGAGAAAATGCTCCACAGCTGGATCTCATTGAGGCACTTCACCAACTGAAACTTCCTTCTCTGTGATAACTGCAGCCTGTGTCAAGTTGACAAACAAAACTAGCCAGTACAGTGTTGTTTTTACAGCACCCATGAGTATTACCAGCATGTATGCAGAGCCTTCAGCTGTTCACCCCATTGCTGCCAAGAATAAGAGGACAGGTAGAAGGACATCCCCCTATGACATCTTCCAACTAAGCTAAGTTGTTAAAGTTCCCATCATCTCTCAGTAACACAGTAACAATGTCCAAGACTTTAACACACATACCTTTGGGGAATACATCATACTGAAGCTAGAAGTGTCACTCATTCAAATGCTTCCAGGACAGTCATAGCCCTCAGATCTTTCCAGAATCTGCTCCAATCTTCTCTAGAAAAACTACTATCATCTAAAGTATCTTTATCAGCTTGAAAGGCCAAAGAATCTGGCTACCAGAGGTTCATGGTTATACCTGGTGAGAGCAATTTTGAGGACTGGTTTAGAAGTCACATAGTGAATGTGTATAACTCAGATGGAGAGCTGAGAATTGTGTACAGAATCACAATGGTTTTAAGTGGCTGGAGATAGAAAAGAAATAAAACAGAGTAGAGAGGACAGTAGTTAGAAGAAAACACCATTGCATCTGTAACTGAAGATAAAGATATGTCCTCATTTACTGAGAGCAAAACTCCAGGAGCGAGCATGTGACACAGAAGCATGAGGGGAAAATTGGTGATTAATGATGCAAGATGCTCTAGATTGTTGGAGGGATGTGTAGGATCTCTCCAGGAATCAGTGCATTGAATTTAATATTGGTGATTGGATGACTTAATTGAACTCTCTGATTTCAAATGATGCCCACAAAAGAGAAAAGCACATGTTAAATTCTATGTTATCCCTTGTTGATTTCTGCATTTGTGGTTGCTGAAGAAATAAAAGCAAAATGATAGAGATTGATTCTAGCCTTCTCCAGAGGCTTAGCTGGCATAGACAAAGCAGTTGGTACCTTAATTACGTTGGGAGTCCCAAAGACAGAGCTCTTCTGGAACCAACTGTTAGGAAATTTTGTAGAGTTGTCACTTTCCATAGTATCAGATCTATCCCACCACCTCCAGAAAAATGCACACACCCACCTAGCAGATATGCAATCCTTTCAAGATAGCAAGCTTCTTGATGAAACATTTATAAAAATGTGCTGATTGACAGGCACCATATCTACATATCTACAAATATCCACTAGGTAGATATTCTGACTACAGGTGATATGATGCCCCACTTCTTTAATGTGCTTAGGACCAAAGACAGAGGTCAGGGGAGGGCATGAATCACTTTCCTATGTCTTCTGCTATCTTGGAATTAGTCTCTGATTCAGCCAGTGTCTATTCATTGCTGCCTTTTTAATCAGTAGATTCTTGTCCCTTAAGATCTGTGTGGCTTAGGAAAGTAAGACTCATTGATTCATTCATTGGTTTCTTCATTTGCAAATGCTGTGCAGGGCACTAGGTCATCAAGGGTAGGGAAGACATGGTCTTCAAGAAGTACACTATCCAGGGTCCAAAAGCTAGGAGGACCAGAGCCACCCAGACCTACACGACCACCAACAACTTCTCAAAATGCAAGGAAGCAATCATCCTTCCTGGGAAATCTTTAATATTACACCTCCTCCTATTATCCTTATCTATCAATTAGTGCATTTCATGTTCCAAACCACAGGGAGACAATATACCTAATTTAGATAATGAATAAGCTACTTAGTTTAAGCATAAGAAGCCCAACAGGAGGGTGGACTTCCTGGTTGTTTGAGTCTAGTGTCTTCTCTGGAGGTCACTCTGCTCTAGCTTCCTATGCATTTTGAGTCCCATATCATTCCCAAAGGGCTAGAGAGAAGGTAGGAAGACATTGTCTACATTTTTCAACATATTTCCTCCTTACATCTGATTGACCTAAGATGAGCCATGATGCCTTTAAGAAACTGGTCCCCTATGGCCAAAATATAGGCAAATATCGACTGATTGATTTAAACCAGGGCAGCCCACACCAACGACAGAGCTGGAGTGTTACATTAACTGGATCCAGCTTAGGCATAGAAAGTGGAACTACTCTCTAGGATTCATGCTGGTTCTGTAAAAGGGAGAATGCAGAAAAGATGCCAGTTGGTCACTGGCTGGTGGCAAGATCCCAGTGTAGAAACTAGAATGTCTATCACTGTTTTAAGCCTAACATGAATATGAAACACTTGCCACTTGGGGAAATGAAATCTCTGTAAAATCCAGTCCCTAGACTAAAGGGCTTTGGACATCAACTCAGTGTTGAGATAACTCTTCCCACTATACTTTCCTATTCTAAGTAATATCTGAGGTGTTTGCTTCAAAAAAGAAAAAAGAAACCTCTACTAGTCAGACATAAAATATAGTCTATTGTTCATGAACTATAATTGCTCTTCAGTCTCTGCAAGAATTTGTTCCAAGGTCACAAATACAACAATCTACAACTGTTCCAGTCCCTTGCATAAAATCATGTGGTAACCTATGCATATCCCTCTATATACTTTATTTTTAAATTAAATATATCTGTGTATGTTTGGGGGAGTTATACATGTGACTGCAGGTCCCTCTGCAAGTGAGAGGGCATGAGTTCTCCTGGAGCTGGAGCTGAAGGCAGTTGTGAACTAGATAGTGAAGATGTTAGGAGACAAACTCAGGCCCTCTACAAAAACAATACACTCTTAACCACTGAGCAATCTCTCTATCCCCTTTTATGCTTTAAATTATCTCTAAGAAAAACATAAGATACCTGGCATAATGTAAATACTATCAAAATCTGAGCTCTAATAAAAGTTTCAGGAAATAATGACAAGAAAAGTCTACACGTTTGTTATAGTCACTATGCTTCCTAAGTATTTTTAGTGTGTAGTTGGTTGAAGCAATGGACCCAGGCCCCAGAGATGGTGATTCTGGGTGTATCCTGTTTGCTTGCTAGCAAATTGAACTCTGAAGATGGAAGGAAACATTTTGCACATTGTATCAGTTAGAAAGCTTGTTTTGATTCTGTGTCACTCCCATTTTCACAGGGCAGGGAAGCAATTTCAGAACCATCCCTCTTCCCTTGGCTTGTTTTTGTGTAAAGGTTAAAGTTTGATTCTCAAAAGGCAACATTTCTTCCCTGTGAAAGACTGAAGCCTGTATTGTGGGCTTTGCTGAAAATATAAATAACCAGGCAGAAAGCATGCTGCCCAGCCCCACAAAGGATGAAGGTGGTAGAATTCTGTAGATCACAACAAAGCAGCCTCCAGTACGAAATGTTGACTTGGGCCATTTTTCCATAGCTTTGTCATCCGTCCTTCTAGAAGGAACTCTGCTACAAAAGATTTTTGAGGGAGAGATGACATAAAACCTGGACATCAGGAACAGGCAGGCATTTTGGAAATCATTTCATTTTTTTTTCCAGAAACCAATCAATCTGGGTGTCCATCAGTAGACAAACGAGTAATGAAAATATAGTATTAATCCACAATGGGATTTTCCTCTGCCATAGGAAAATTTAATTTGGAAGAAAATGGATGGATCTGGAAAATATATTAAATGAGGCAATTCAAACTCAGAAATACAAATCCTGTATGTTCTCTTTTACATGCAGATCATGCCTACTAACTTTTATATGTGTATACTTATATAGGGGTAAATGTAGATAGGCACTAGGGAATCAAAAGGGACTCATGGGATGAGAAACAAGGATTCATTAATGGAGGGTGTGCTGAGGGCAATAAACCCATATAAGGTGGAAGTGGAACAGAAAACACTCCAGATATATTACCAGGAAAGATAAAAGTGGGGGCAGTGGTCACATAGTTGGGGGAGAGGATGTGAAGCCAGGATCAACTGAAAACTCCATATGAAACACTGCAGGGAGGCATATTTTTGTATAATAGGTTTACAAAGTCACATTAAATAACAAAATTAACACTTCAGTCTGGAGATGTAAAGGAATGCTTCCAAGAACACGTTCTTAAGGAAGTAATATTTGGGAGGAGACAAAGATAAAGCAAACAAGAGTGCTTGACAATGCCAATGAACAGAGCCAGAGAACAGAGGTGGTAGGCCATGAAGGAGACCCCAGCAGAGCTCAAGAGGTCCCTCTCAGTTCCCGGATTAGCCACAAAACACACCCAAATACACATTTTCACAGAGATGTCCTTTATCAAGTGGGGAAGAAAGATTAAAGGCTACTTTCTGTCAGGCAGAAAAATAGAATTTTTTAAGAAGAGACAATAAGAAGGAGATCTGTTTTATTTTGAGCTACAAGACAATGGTATATTCTGATTGTGCATGTTAATTAGGCGAACCAAAGGGGGCTTTTGATGGTTGGACTTCAATACTTTGATAGCTGGACCTTGGTAGTCAGTCTCAGGAGGAGAAATCGGCCAAATAAAGGAAAAGACCTTGGCAGCTAGGTTTAGGAATGTAACATAAAAGATTTTAGTAAGGCTGAGAGAGTAGGAAGAAGGCAAGGTCTGCCAGGGACGTGCTCACCACTCTCAAGCTGGCCAGAGTCCTTTCAGTTCAGACCCATAACAGGGATCTGAAAGTTTGGGTTGGTACCAAGATAGATAATTGTGTTCCAAGAGCAAATCACCCAAGCCATTACCAGAAGGAGTCAGAAATGTCAAGTTCAGAGCCAATTTGGCTGGCATACCAAGCAGATTCTTATTGCTCACATCAGGCTTTAGTGGCTGAACTTCTCTTGTACCAACTCTTGAACTGGGACATTTTCTGAGCATTTTGTATTTGCCTTCCCAAAAGGAGTCCACCCAGAGTGTGAGATAGGACATGGGGCAGGTATGTGTGTCCTCAGCTGCTTTATGTGCTATGTCTCACCAATTCCACACATATACACACACTTGCACACATTTACACTCAGCTATCTCAGTAACTATATTCACAAATATACTATTACCCAGACTCCCCACTCACAGCAACACCATGCATGTTTTGTTACATTACTTCCTTTATCCCCAGATCTCATGGTTGCCTCTGCCACCCTCTCAAGTCCCTCGATTCTTAGTAGCAAAAGGGAGTTTAAAGAATGATCTTCAACATGGGTCTCTGTGTGTGTGTGTGTTATTGGCTCACTCCTTTGAGTAACTCTAAGCATCTGCTATAGATAAGTGTTCTGTCACATTAGGGCTATGGAAAAAGATACAAATGTAATTAGTAAGGAGAATTTTATCTTCTGTCAACTACAAGCAGGTTTTATGTTGTTATATGTTCCACGTATGCTATCCCTTTCAGCCTTTGCAGCTGCCCCATGCAAGAGGTGTTCATAATTATTGGTGGTTCAAGAAACTTCCTAAGATCACAGGGCAGGTGAAAATGTAGACCTTCCACTATAAATGCAACTTTTCACTGTGGTGAAGAGCATTTTCAACTTTGAGAGAGAGAGCAGACATTAGAGCTGAGCATGTAAACACAGAGATTTGACAGTAGATACCTAGAGGCCGAGAATATCTTAGGAGCAAAGGCCTTGGGGGTATGATGTGCTGGCACATTGTGCCGGTCGAGAAGAACAGCAGGTTGTCTTGTTTGGATTTGTAGGAGAACCCTGAAAGAATCACAGAGATGTGGGATCCAGTCACAATAGGTATGTTTTGTATCTGGCTCAACATGTGCCTTAGCAGAGCATGTGACTTTGCCTTGGCTTTTAAAATTTTTTTTCATTGAGGTGATTCATCAATATACAACCTGAAGGATTCCTGAACATGTTAGTATCCTGCAGAAAGCATCTTTGTGCTCCCCAAATTCCTCTACCCATTCTGCCCCTCATATTCTGAATGTCTTTCCTAGGGCTCAAGAATAAATTAGGATCTGATGGTCCCTTTTCTGTATCCTGGCCAGAAACCTTCTTAAAGCATCTACCCATTTCCCTGTGGAGCAGAGGCTTGGTCCTTTTTCTCATCCAGAATCATTATCTCAACAATTTTCTTTTTCTTTTTCTGTTTCTTTTTTATTTATTAGACATTTTTGTAATTTTTTTATTAGGTATTTTCTTTATTTACATGTAAATTTCTCCTTTTCCAGTTTTCCCTCCAAAAAACAAACAAACAAAAACAACAACAACAACAAGCCCCTGTTGCCTCCCCCTTCCTCATGCCTGCCACCCCACCCTCTCCCACTTATTGGCCCTGGCATTCCCCTACACTGGGGCACAGAACCTTCACAGGGCCAAGGTCCTCTCCTCCTATTGATGATTGAATTTGCAATCCTCTACTATACACATGCTGCCAGAACAATCAGTCCCACCATATATATAGTCCTTGGTTGGTGGTTGAGTCCCTGGGAGCTCCGAGGGTACTAGTTAGTTCATATTGTTGTTCGTCCTAAGGGGCTGCAAACCCTTCAGCTTCATAGGTCCTTTCTCTAACTCCTTCATTGATGACCGTCCTCATACACACCTCCCTCCTCTCCCCTTGACCACCCAGCCAGTTTCTCCCTTCTCACTGCCTAGGTTGCTTCCTTTTATAGACACATTTCCTACACAAGCCATCGGAATCATCTTTCTCTCCCTTCTTCACTTACCTCAGTCTTTGCAGCATTCTACCTCATAGCTCGTGTCTTTTTTGGTGACTACAAATTCTTCTAAAGTCAATTCAGAAAGAAGGCATCTTCTGGAAACATGAGGACATGCAGAGTACAGAATGTGTTATAAGCTTTGATTTCTTGGTAGATGCAAGCAGATGAAAAACATTTCTAAGAGCCTGAAGCAAATGTACCTAAGATTCATGGAATAATATCCGCACCAATCACATGGTTTCTCAAGAAAAGAATTGAAAAAGAACTGAGGACTAAGGACTATTGCTCAGTGATGGGTTTCAGCACTCAATGTCATGGGTTTTCAAGGGTCTAAAGAGAAGATTAAACCTCAAGGCTACAGACAAATGGTCTCCATCTATATTTTATACAGAATGAGCTGCCTTCCACCACCTCCTAGGTATGAAACTGGCTTTCAGGAGTAACCTCTACTCAGGCTTCACAGGACTTTTGCTACTGTGGAGTGTAACAGATGTCTGTATATTTTAGTGTTTTCTTGAGTTCAAGTTGGTTCAGAAGACTATCACAAAGCCCCTACTCTATGCCGGGTTCTGTGCTAAGTCCTGAGGATGTAGGAAAAAAGGAGTTATCACCTCTGTTCTCTATGAGTTCTAATCCTTATTGAAAGACACAGATGGAATCCTGGGTAATAGATGAATGCAGTCTTTGTTAAAGAATTTTCAAGTCGCATGCAGATAGCAATACCCCTCCTCTTCACCAGGCCATGCTGTCCCCTTTCATATCTTAACACAAGGATAATGTTCCCTGATCCTCAATGTTTACCTCCAGTGTCAGAGGCAAAAGTGTCATCAGATCCTAATTTCTTCCTGAACCCTAGGAAAGGCACTTAGATTATGAAGGGCAGACTGGGTAGAGAGATTTGAGAGTCATAAAGATGCTTTCTAGGGGATACTAACATACTGCTAACTCATTGTGCAAAACTCCATGTCCTTACAGAAATGATTTCTCATTTTTCCAATCTGATGTTCCTAAAAGCTGAATAAAGACCACTACTCTACAAATAAGAAGGCTGAGTCCTGGAGATGTTATTCTGAGTATGTTTTCTTTTGCAGCAATGAAAATGCTAACTAAAGCAGGAAGTGTCCTGTGAAAAGACCATGAATTCAGATCCCTAGTTACTAAATATGAAACATCCTGTTGCTATGGTCAAACTTCGCACTTGTGAAGGGAACACAATTTTCAATTTTCTTCTCCTATCCAGAAGTGAAGGCATCAACTATGAATCTCTAGCAATCAAATGGAAACTGTAAGGTCAAGTTAGACACATGGTTTCTCTTTGCCTTGATAGATCACAAACTTCTCTTGAGAGGATCTACATGTTATAACTATTAAAAAAATGTACCAAGTTCATACATATACATATACACATACATATATATGTATGTTTGCTTGATTCAATTATATCCATTATTTTATTTAAATGTGACTATGTACTGGTGAGAGAGTAAAGAGTACATTCATACTTAGGAGTTTTTCATTATAACAAGTGGTTTGCTGTTGTGGGAAATATTAAAAATTAACAGTAAGTTTCTGCACTACACCCAGCTACTCTCTGCCCTGGTGGCAGTTTCATAGCCTCTGTCTCTGAGCTAGTTCCTCACAGCAACCTATCATGGTCTTCCCAGCTCCAGTTCACTTGTCTCAGAGCCTCCCATACCTTCTCAGCCATAAACCCCCTGTGGTCAGTGGTCCCACATTCCAGTAACCCAGTAAAACAAAAGCCTAGAAGTTTATAATTAATCAGTCAGATTTATATATCAATAAATACTCAATATACAAGATGCCCACACAATAAATTCAGGGCCAATTGATAATGATACAAGCTGTCCACCTAGATTAGACAAGTTACCCTAATTGTTTTATCCTTTATTATATTTATAGCTACCTGTGGGTATTTAAAAGCACACAGAATCTGAATCATCCTGTTTGTCCTGCATTTTGCTTCTTCCTCCCCTACCTGTCTCCTCCATCTTTGTCTCTGCAACTCCTCTCTCTCTGCCTCCCCTTTCCCTGTCCAATCACAGGCTTCTTGTTGTATTAACGTTTAAAGTGATTGGACAGGGAAAATTCTGCTACAGCCTGCTTCAGTTTATATCTTGGACAGAGCAAATGGAGAGGCAAACTTGTTTCTCTCTATGTGTTTCCCTATGTTCCATGGCATTGCTAGGGTACTTATTGCATTTTATTTGTGTATCCTGCCCCCACCAAATGCATATGAATATACACACAGAGACTGGCATGATAGCCAACAATATATGATAAGTCAATCCTATTGCAAGAGAAATCCATGTTACTGAACTTTCTACAGATTCTCACTACTTATTGTAATCTCATGACCTATGCCAGGAGTGTCAGAGCTGAGTGGTTAAGAGAACTGTGCTTAGGCTACTTCTATCCACCCATGGACAAATTTCCGGTCTTCTCGTGTATGTTTTGTTGGGTTTTTTTTTTTTGTTTTTTGTTTTTTGTTTTTGAGACAGGGTTTCTCTGTATAGCCCTGGCTGTGGAACTCACTCTGTAGACCAGGCTGAACTCACTCTGTAGACCAGGCTGGCCTCAAACTCAGGAATCTGCTTGCCTCTGTCTCCCAAGTGCTGGGATTAAAGTCATGCTCCACCACTGCCTGGCCCATGTAAGTTTTCTATTAATAAAATAGACCAGTGGTAAAAAAAAAAATCCATCTCACAAGATTGTTGTAAAGAATGCACTAGATACTTCTTAGAGATCATTAGCTCTACTTTTAAAAATACTTCGGTAGAGATAACTTCACCCTCAGTTTTTAGTATACTTAAATCAATGTTCAGAACATGTCGCTCGCATGTTAAATATCACACAGCTGAAACGAGTGAGGAAAACTTTAGTCAATTCTGTGCCAGAGGATGACAATTCCAAACAACCAGTCCAACAGCATGTATACTCTAATTCCAGCCACACAGACCTAGGGTCCCCCACCAGCTGGTTCTGAAACCAAAGCTAGAGATCTTTTGCTGGCTGCTGCATCCTATGATGTTCTTTTTGCCCTCCAGATATCTCCTCTTCTCAAAGACTCTCCTGTAAATCTAAACACAAGAAAACACTGTTCTTCTAGTCTTTGCAGAGAAATGACTTTGGGAAGGACTTCCTAAGATCATTTACTTCTCTGTGATTGCTTTCTTAGAAGCTTCAGAGTCTGGATAATGTGGTTCAAACGTACAGCCTGTGCTCATCCCCATGATGGCAATTTCATCATCTGGTATTTACTCTTCATTAGCAATGGAAAAAGTCAGCAAACTCCATTCGCCATGCTTACCTGAACATCTGGAATTTAGAGCATACCAAATTCATTCGTTTTAATGAGCACATTTCAAATTACAGATTTATGGCTATCTTGTAATGACTCAAGAATTTCAAGCTGGTCCTCATCAAAAATAAAACTTTTGTAAATTGTTTTCCAACACCTGTTCCATTCCTCCTACTATGTCACCACCATCATCAACAACAAGTCAATCACTACTGAGCACATACCATGCTATAACTCATTTTACGTTTTATTTATTTTTACTTTTTATAGACTTATTTATTTTAAGTTACATCTCTGAGTGTTTTGCCTACAGACACACCAGGTGCATGTTTGGTGTCCTTTAGGGGTCATAAAGGGGAGTTATATCCCTTGGATCTGGAGTTGTGGGTAGTTGTAAACTACCATGTGGATGCTGAGAATCAAACCTGGGTTCTCTACAAGAACACCAATTGTTCTTAACCAATGACACAACTCTTTATCACCCTTTTAAAATTTTAGATAAAATTCATATCTAGTAAAATACTCTTTGATGTAGGTGTAAGCATTTAGAAAAGAGCTTTTAAATATTGTTACTCCAAATAGCCCCAAACATCCACTGTCATGCTTTCTTTTCTCTATGTTTCAAGCTCTGACAACTATTTGCCTAATTTCTGTCACTCTAATTTTGCCATTTATGTAATATAAAATCGTGAAGCACAGCAAGTTGTGATCTTTTGTGTATCTTAATATAATGCCTCTAAAGTTCAAGTCTATTTGGTCTGCTACCTTCTTAATCTTCAGAATCTTACAATATTTAAAATTATTGAGGTTTTCAGTCTTGTATTCCTACAAATGAAATTCATCTTGTCCTCATGGAGAAAAATATTTTAGTTTGTTTTCTTCTTTGCTCAATTCATTCTAATGAAAAAAATAGAAAATGTTTAAATGACCATGTTCATGGTAGTAAAATTTTAGGCTTAACACCAAAAGTCTGATTCATGAGGAAAATAGTGATAATCTGGAGTTCATTCAAATTAAAACTTCTATTTTAAAAAAATATGACCTCCAAGAGACTGAAAAGATTAGCATGAGAAACAGAAAATATTTACAAAAGAATTTCTGATAAATTCAAAAGTACAAAGAACATTTAATGCTCAACAATAATAAAACAGATAGCAAAATAAATCAAATTCTTTTTTTACCATTATTTATTTTTTATTAGATATTTTCTTTATTTACATGTCATATGATTTCTCCTTTTCCAGTTTCCTCTCCAAAAAAAAAAAAAAAAACAAAAGAAAAAACAAAAAACAACAAGAACAAACCCCTGTTGCCTCCCCACTCCTTTCCCTTGCTTGCTACTCCACCCTCTCCTACTTATTGGCCCTAGCATTCCCCTACACTGGGGCATGGAACCTTCACGGGGCCAAGGGCCTCTCCTCCCATTGATGACTGACTTTGCAATCCTCTACTATACACATGCTGCCATAGCAATCAGTCCCACCATGTGTACTCCTTGGTTGGTGGTTTAGTCCCTGGGAGCTCTGAGGGTACTAGTTAGTTCATATTGTTGTTCGTCCTAAGGGGCTGCAAACCCTTCAGCTCCTTGGGTCCTTTCTCTAACTCCTTCATTGGGGACCCTGTACTCAGTTCAATGGATGGCTGTGAGCCTCTACTTCTGTATTAGTCAGGTACTGTCAGAGCCTCTCAGGAGATAGCTATATTTAGGCTGGATTGTCCTTCCTTTAGTCTCTGCTCCATAGTTAGTCTCTGCAACTCCTTCCGTTGAACCAAATTCTTTAATAATCACTTTGCCCAAAGCATATAGATGGTAAACGAGCATATAAAATATTGCTGTCAATAAACTACCACAGATACAATGCAAAATTAAGAAATAAGCTTATACCTAGTAGTAGAAATGAAATCCAGACCAAACCCTGACACCATCACATGCCAGTGAGAATAGAGAACAGCAATACTAACAGCAATACTGCTCATTCCCTGCAGTGGGAATTCAGCAACGCAAGCATTGAAAAGAGCACAGAGCAAAACGACTATTATCTGACTGAGCAACTGAACTCCGTCATATTTGCCAAAGAAGCTAGAGAGTATATATTTGCACAAACTTGCATGTTGATGCTTAGAACTGCCTTATTTCTATATCCGTATGCCAAATTTGGAAGCCTTCAGTAGTTGAATAGACTGTTGGACTTAGTCTTTCCAGGCAATGCATATTATGCAATAAAAAGCAGAGAGTTGTCAACCCAGTAAGACATGGATGAAATGAAAATTAAGAAAATAAAGCCAATTGAAAAGGTATATATATATATATATATATATATATATATATATATATATATA
>JADRCD010226067.1:0-12235 GCA_019843815.1 Montemys delectorum
CAACACTCGTTATGAGTCATAGAAGATGGAAAAATCAAGCTGGTACAGACCTGAAATCTTCATCCACACTGGCTAGTTTTCACGGTGCTAGAAGGTGTTATATACAGTACCAGAGGAGAAAAGCTGTCATCAGTCTTACCCGCTGGGAACTCTGAGAGCTAAAAATGTCTGGCCTGGCAAGACATGGCCACTGGTAATTAATGGCAGGAAGGGTGAGAGAAAACAACCACTATTGGATTTAAAGCCTTCTCCCCAAGAGAAAACCCATACTTGGCACCATTACTGGGAACTGGTGGGCTTGGCAGTTCATAGGCTCTGGCAGGGGAAGGGAGGACTACTATTAATTAACCAGTATCAAACTGATCCCTAATGACTTCTTATACCAGTATACCAAAGCATTCTTCAATTCTCACTACAGAAGCTTTTATTTACAGCAGTCAGCAATTAACAGAGACACCCATAACCGATCAAAGTGCAGAGAACAAGAGACTTTCGTGGAAGACTGACTTTTCTAGCCACACAGATTTTCACCCATTTTCACAGTCTTCTCCAAGACCAGCAGACTAATGGCCATTGTGGAGAATCTCATGGGGCCTTGAGATTTCTCAGAAAACTGGCAGGTTTGGCTACAAGTGTGACAGTCAAACAAACAAGGAACTTTCAGGCAAACTGGTTAAAAGCCAGTGACCACCAAGACGAGAAACAACTGTCTGAGGTCTCTCCTCGTGTCTTATTATAGCTTTGTGACAATAAGTTAGACTAGTGAAATTTCTTCAAAGGGTGGGGGGAGGGAGCTACTATACTGCATGAGCAAAGCCCATTTAATTCCTGTGCAAATCAGCACTACTAAAAGTCTCCCAACTTTCCAGAAAAAACATGAATATTCGAAACACTTCCCAGAAAAAGCATGAATATTCAACCCCTTGCCCTAAAATTGAAATGTCTGACTTTGCTTTTGGCTGCCCTGTTATTGGATTAGCTGTGTTGCTTCTCCTCTGGAGTTTCACTATGAACTTCTGCTTCTTCAGTTCCTGAGTCTGTATCTGGTTGTATCTGACTTTTCTCCTGGAAGAGACTGAGGATCTATTCAGTCACTTGGGGGAGTTTTGTTTTTTTGTTTTTGTTTGTTTGTTTGTTTTTGGTTTTTCATATAAACCTTGTCTCAGGCCAGCAGGACATCTCAGCAGGTAAAGCTACTTGCAACCAATCCTGACAACCTGAGTTTGTTTTCTGGACCCCAGGTGATGGAAAGAGATGACTGACAAGTTGCCCTCTAATGTATGCATGTGTGCTGTGACATGAATGAGTTACTTAAACACAGAGACACACAGCGGGAGAGGAGAGAGAGAGAGAAAGAGAGAGAGGGGGAAGGGAGAGAGAGAACACAGAAATAAAAAAAGAGAAGAAGAAAGGAGGCTGCCTATGAATACAGTTATAGAGGACTGAGTCCACCAATGGATTGCTCACACCCGCATGAATATAGTTAATGAAGCCTAGAACATGGATAAGGGTAAAGGGAAGACCTTTGTCAGAATGTTACTTTCAGGATGCAAATATTTTAATAAGGTGAAGTAAAATTAATTCTTATGTTAGAGTAGTTAGAGTACAGAGCAGCCTTTGTTCACACTTTAATATAGTTAACACTGGCCTCACTGTTCATTCTGAGTGAAATTCATTTTCCTAATTACACATAAGGAGGCAAAACAATACATGGCTTTGCCTCATGCTTAATATTAAAAAATAATAGTAGTAGGTGGACATTCCTGGCTGAGATGTGTGCCATGAAAATCACCTAAACAGGAAGAATAAAATATCTTTTAAAAATCTATTTTGACTAGAAAGCTACACGATCATTCTGCCACCTTCACTCACTGGCTAGTGGATAATAGTAAATAACCTAAGTGACCACATCTTCTCTTATGTTAACTCTGGAGTACTGGGGAGTTGAATAACTGACATTTGAAGAAAGGAATTATGGACTATTCTTGTCAGTAAGTTGGTTAGACTGAGCTAATTTTTTTTTAATCAAATTAGTACAAAAAGGATTTTTAAAAATATTCTTGCTTGTCTTCAATGGATTAATAGCCATTCTCATAAAATTTATTAAAATACAATTTAATTAATGTATTTATTAATAAATTATCAATAAATAATTAAACTAAAAACAATTCAATTTTGTTTCCAAATACCTAGACTTCTATAGTAACATATCTTCTGCTAGCACATTCCAAAGGTTCCCCCTTTCTGACACTGTAAGTTAGAGAATCACCTTATGAGGAAATTTATTTTGGCTTCCCATTTGAAGGCTTCTGTCTAGGAGTTGGCCTTTACTCTTAGCTTCTTGTACCTGAGAACAGCTCTTGGAGTGGAGCACGGGACAGGCTGAAGTGTGAAATGCCCTTCACAGGCCCTTTGAACTGCCAGGAAATGGTGCTTCTGTTTTAGGAAGTTGTGAAATCTTCAGATGATTTTAGAAGACGGCTTCTCTGTTTCATCGCTTTCCTCCCTCAACCAGAGCCGCAAATGTAAGCTTTAATGAACAGTTTCTTCCTTACTCCTTTCTAACGGGGCTTTGCTCCTCCTCTTCCTTCTTGACTTCTTTCTTTCTTGGCTGTTTGCAAAATGCACTGGCAGCAGCTTGTCCAGGTGTTTACGAGACAGTGAAATTAAGTACGTTAAAAGGAGAGCGTAATGTTGAAAACCAGATGTGGAGGGAATGAAGTCTGTGTGGCTCCCTAGGAGTCCGACTCTGTCTTGGTGATTTTTCCCCTGACTGTGCCTCAGAGAGACCTCCAGAGATATGGAGGACCTGGAAGGCGCTGTGATCAGCTAGCCATGCTGGAGTTAAGCTACTCTGCACAAATGCCAGTCATCTTATCACTGACTCTTTCTGACTCCTGCTTCTCAAAAGGAATGGCTGTCACCTCCTTGACGTTTAGGTCTCCTCAGGTGACAAAGGTGAGTCATGCATTATCTCCAAGTGAGATCATCTTAGCTGTCCAGGGCTGTACCCTCTTCTCCTTATCCAAGTTTGCCAAAACTCTGTGGGAAGGTTTCTAAGCCCAGCCAATACACACACACACACACACACACACACACACACACACACACACACACACGTGAGCATACAAACATACATGCGTGTACACACATGTATGGTCACATGTGGATACGCACACACAATGAACTTGCTCCCTTCGGGCTTGATATCACTTCACCCCTGGAGTTTTCTGAAGCTTGAGAATGTTGCAGTTCCTCCATTGTTAAAAATTTTTTTCTTGCCCACTTTTGGCATTAAGCACCGTCCAACTCCTATTGTCTACGAACACTCAGGGGGAGAGTTTATTTTATTCTTTTGCCTCTTCTAGCAACACATCTTCCCTGCCATCCCTTTTGTTCCTTACACCCATCAAGGTCTTACTCATTTTGTCATTTATTTTGGTTCTTTTTCTACTTTTGCTAGCCCTACCAAGTTTTTTTTTTTGTACTTTACTTTTTTCTGCACCTTGAGACCACCCTCTTCTTGCTGCTTTATGCTTTGTTGGTATGCACAGTCCTTGTCTCTGACTGATGTGGTCAGCTCCCCCACCCCCACCTTCTTCCTGTCCCATGCCTTTGATATCTATTGCCATGTATTTGTATCTCTGGCAGTCACTTATCTTTCATTTCTGTGACCCTTCCTTCCTTCCTTCCCATTGCTTTGCCTCACTGTTGCTTCTGCTGTTGTGTGTCAGCCACCAGAAACCCCTCCAGCTTGTGATTATTTGCTGCTACCTCAGACTCAGGCCCAGTGCTAACACAGAAACCAGGCCCATCTTCTCTTTCTCTTTACAGCCAGGTTAATTCGACTCTTTAGTCATCAGGTAAGAAATCACTCTATACACATGCAGGATAATTTATTGTTACCAATAAAAATATCTGGTTGAGCCTCAGGAGTGTCCACTACTCCAGCACACACTGAATGTTAAACCCCAAGGAGTGCATATTTTCATAAAATTCTGATTTCTGCTTCTATGAAGTTTCTTCTTCCCATACTTAACAAAATCTCAATGGTCCAATTTTACCAGTGAAGATCAGATGCTAGAGTGGAAGCTCAGAGAGGCAGAGAAAACACCCAGCTGACCTTCCTACTCTATCAATGTTTCAGTATGTTTCAAAATGTTTCTCATGTTATCTCAAAAAAACTCCTTCAAACTGAAGTTCTCTTCTACTTCCTTCTATTTCCTGTGTGTCTCTCTATCCACCCTCCTGACTCCCTCTTACTTTGTATGGTTTTTTTCTTAATAATACTATGTTCATTTCCTGTCAGCTAGTTCCTTGTCCCACCTCTTGACCTGTGCTTGCCTTTATTTAATCCCGTTTACAATATTCAAGCACAAAGCTCTTGGATTAAATGTGCAAGCTAAGGCTGAGCCACACCACAACAAAAGACAGGTTTTTCCCAGTAAATAACACAATCTCTGGCTTCACAGTGTGAACAAATACCCTGCAATATTCAGTAATAGTAGAGCATAGCCTGAATTTTTCTCCTTCACCCCCACCTTCCATGTTTGTTGGTTTTCTTTATCAGAGAATTTTGAGCTCCCAAATGAGTTTTTTTCCCTCAATTGATGAGACAGAGGAATTTTAGTGAATAGATGCTGACTAATCTTTTCCTTACTTTATGAAAGCTTACTGTGAATGGAAAGGCCTATTTTGTTTAAGCTGATTGATTGAGGGGTGGTGTGAATATGTATATGAAACTTTCTAGACTATTTACAGAGGCATTTGACACCACCCTAAGTGCAACATGTCATGAGCAAAGCCACCACCGTAGCTGCATGCTCCATCTGGGGTCATGTAGATAATGACATTTTCTCTCAGAAATGTGGTACTTCACAGGCAGGAGAAGTAGGAACTAAGTATACACAGAGCAACTCTACAACTCTTCATCTATCATCCATCCATCCATCCACCCATCCATCCACCCATCCATCCATCCATCCATCCATCCATCCATCCATCCATCCATCCATCCACTTACACATCCATCTATCATCCTTAAGGCTTTCTGAACCTAGAAATAAGTCCGGCCACATGTTCTCTTTGATGCAGCCCATCTCCTCCTGGGATGGCAGGCTAGTGTTTTTATTGATGTCTTCCACAGTTTCTATTAAGTGTTTACCTTGGGAGTGATTCCCTAACCTCTGACTTCCTGTGTAGTGGTGACAGCATCCCTTGCTTGTGCAAAGGAGTCAAGCAGCATAACTATACTCTAGTACCATTGTAGGTCACTCTAGGTGAGCGGTCTAACCTTTCTTGTCTTTTCAGCCAGCTAATGAGAGTGAGACAACATGGTTCAGGAAGCAATGAAAGGCAGAGCAGAGCAAAAGTACGCACTATTAATTCAGTGGATGAAATTGAACTAATTATGATGGAAATACAAAACTACCTGGTAGATTTCCAAACACCAGTTCTTTGAAAGCTTTATTTTCTGAACTTCTCAAATACTTATAACATATAACCCCTAAAATGAGCCGAAACCTGTCTTGCTATCTTATGAAATGGTTTAGAAAGCAGTTTGTTTGTTTGTTTGTTTGTTTGAGAAAGATAGTCATCATTACCATTCTCTTCCTGTGCTTCACCTGCACATCTTTTAAATTATGGCTATTATAATAAACTGATGGATCATCTATTATCTTTATAGATATGAAGATAGATATATAGATAGATATACCATCTTTATCTTTATATCTATCATCTATTATACTTCAATATTCACAATGTATGGTATTTCTTCCAGGGCTTACATAATAAAATATATTTTCAGGACTTTGGGGACATTTTTCCTTTCATCTAACAAGAAAACTGCTGAGTAACCTTCTCATGCTGTCTTACTCAGGGTTTCTATTCCTGCACAAACATCATGTCCAAGAAGCAAGTTGGGGAGGAAAGGATTTATTTAGCTTACTTCCACATTGCTGTTGATCACCAGAGGAAGTCAGGACTGGAACTCAAGCAGGTCAGGAAGCAGGAGCTGAAGCAGAGGCCATGGAGGGATGTTTCTTACTGGCTTGCTGAGATCATATGCAAATGAGGCTGAGTCAGGAAAGCAATCTCCAGGACAAAGCAATCAATGTGATTAGTGTTCCTTGACATTTGTAAAGGCTTGCTCAGCCTGTTCTCTTATAGAACCCAAGACTTCCAGCCCAAGGATGGCACCACCCACAAGGGGCCCTACCCCCTTGATCACTAATTGAGAAAATGCCCCACAGCTGGATCTCATGGAGGCACTTCCCCAACTGAAGCTCCTTTCTCTGTGATAACTCCAACGTGTGTCAAGTTGACACACAAAACCAGCCAGTCCAGATGCCTACTGTTGTCTATAGTGATGATGGTGATGATGATGATAATTTCATTATTGTAGTTACATGGAATATGCTATATTCCACTGTTAAATATTTGCCTGTTATGGAAATATCTGTAGGGGAAGATTTAAATTTAGAGTGAGCCAAGGTTTACACTGGGTTCTTACCTGAGTAGAATTTTATGTTCCCACTTGGAGAGTCTCTCTAGTTTTCTAGAAAGTTGGAGAAATAAATACAGAGAAGGTCACTTTTTAATATAAGTGAACCAAAGATTCTTCATTAGTAACAGGCAGAGACTTCCTCTGGTTGCTTCAGACATCCTTTTTTAAGTATTATGCATGCCATGTATCACTCTGCAGAGGTATAGAATACATATTTCTGTTTAAATGTCATAGGTATGCATAAACAAACTACATACATGTAAGTCAAACTCAGTATAGCATGACCTAGTGAACAGTAAACTGGACCTTGCTGCAGAATCTGAGCATTACAGACCATGGCCGGCTCTGGGCTGAGTTAGGTAAGCTTCCTGGAGTAGTTTACTTTTAAAGCCTTGTGCCTTGTTTGTGTGTAGTCCACTTTTATGTTGCCTCTTATTCTGGGTTCTTCTGCCTTTGCTGAGAGCTGGCTGCTTTATGGAGCTCTTGGGAGGATCTTGCTATGATGAAATTGCAATGGCTGTGCTCCTCACCTCTCTGCCAATTTGGGTTTATTTCTGTGCGGACACAGATTTGGCAGGCCCTCCTGTTGACAATTATAGGCTAAATCCATTTCAGGTTGTTTGCCAAGCTGGGCCCACAAAAGGAAATCAAAGGAAAGGATAGAGCAAGTGTGTTAGGAGGAATAATCTACAGGGACTAAGTCTGGGCTTTAAATTTGAGGATGTCCAGGGTGGGAATTATTACACTGGATCACTGGGACAGAGTAACGTATATTTGCAAAGATTTATACAGTGATATGAAATGTCTTCTTAGAGCAGTTTTAGATGGCAAAAGAGTCATAAGAAGCAGCCTGGGGACTGAGGAAACTAGGAGTGTTAGTAGACTGAAGTACTTTATTCTGTGCCTTGTCAAGCTGTGTATTGTTATGGAAAGTCACTTCAGTTACATATGCTTCTTCACCCTTTTTATGGTGAACAAAGTGAATTGACACATATGTACAAAAATGCTACAACGAGACTTGTTACTTTTTATGGCAACCTAAAACTTTTAATTAGAAAAAAGAAGTCATTCTGATCCTCCTGCATGCACTTCCCACTGATGCCTTTCAGTGGGTATTTTGCTTCTAAAGCTTCTGGAAAGATCCAGTAAGTGCAGAAACAGGTTGACTGAGGGGACACGGTTTGCAAGGAGCCAGGAGCTAGAAGGAAGGTGCATGCCTGCAGCAAGCCTGGCCTGCTGGCAAGAGAAGGTTCCAGTGGTTTCTTTGGGCAGATAGATGCCAGTGGATCAGTAGTTTTGTGAAATGACCTTATCTGGAATGGGAACTGTGAACATCTTACTTTGTTCAGGAGGTTGTGGAGCATCCAGGACTTGTGAATCCAAGGGAAACACACATCAAGGGCTCATTTGAAGATCTGTGTCCCTTTCTTCCTCACAGACGATCTGTTACATATTTTCCTGGCAACTTCTTTTTAATAGTACCCTCTTCCATAACCTGGGCATGAACACACACAGGGAAAAGGCAATGCATCTCAACGACTTTATAGGAACTCACTAAGATCTGGATATGAGGATATCACATGCACATACAACTAAGTAAATACAAAAGCAAGAAGGCCACTGAGTCTAAGTTCCCGTCTTAGTTTGATAAGCATTCGAACAACTTTGGATGATGAAGTTGGTCAACTAAAACTTTTTATTAAAATCTTGAAGGAACTAAGAGATATGTAATAGCACTTCTTTATACTTGCCAAGAATTTTTCACACCAATTCCTCCCTGATGTCTAACATCAGAAGGGAAAAAACAAAACAAAACAAAACAAAACAAAACAAAACAAAACAAAACAAAATAGAGTCTGAGGCAAGAGTCAGGAAGAATGTGAGGGACCATTGGTCTCTGTAAGGACTACGGCATAAAGGCATCAAGTCCCTAAACTACTAAATTCCAGCAATAAAACATTAAAGCAGATACATTGGATAGAGTACCATATGCTTCATTGCAAAGCCTAGTGTGAATAAAGTGGAAAGACTTGAAAATGTGGCTTATTATATTCATATTCTGGCAGCATTTTATGATTTGCTGACATTGGTGTGGTAGCTGAAATAAAAGATATACAAACCAGATGAAAGGAGATAAAGACACTCAATGGGAAAGCTCTGGCCTGACCATAGGATGGCAGGTTATGGTCCTGTTTCCACCACTGGTTCAGGGACTAGCTAGTTTAAACTCTCCAAGCTTTCACCTCTCACACTGGCGGGATTGCAGCAGATTCTACAGATATCTACTGTAGAAAGTTGATCTGAAGATCATGAGATAAAATATGTAAAGCATTTCATATATTAGAAATTATTATGCACATGCCAGGCTTTATTATTCTTTCTTAATCCTTCCATTTCTCTCCCTCTCTGCTGAGTGAACAGAAAAAAATGTTGGCACGGGGTAATTTTGGGCTTAGAAAGAGGAGTGAGTTGTTGCCTTTGCACCCTTTCGCTGCTAACATCTGTCACCCCCACTTTGACAGCTGCTTCAATGTTTCCAGTTTGAGAGTAACAAAACAAGGTTGGGTCGGCCTCCAATTCCTATTCAACCATGCCCTAAACATTATTAAAAAATTAACATCTCCTCTCTTACCAGATGCTTGGAAAGATGCCATGAGAGAAAGCTCCCAACAACCTTTTCATCCTACTTCTCATATGGTTTGGATTTCTCCCACAACCCAACATGAACAAAGTCTAAGGCACAAGTAGATCATCAGCATAGTTATAAGGCATGGCTAGAGCATCTGCAGGAGACGCTGCATTTGCAAGCTATTTCTCTTGTACTGTGTCAAGTCAGACTAAACTTTGAACCAAACAAAAAATGTTTAATTTCTCTGTACTTTGTCCAAGAAAATTCCCCATTCAGTGATATTAATAATACCATATTTTAAACCTTGACTTAAAATTGTAGTAAGTGCCAAGAGGCTGTAGTTGCTATTTTGTTGAAATAATATCAGATTTCCTGTGATGCTTTACATAGCTGTCATCTCTGTGATATGATACATTCATGATTTATTGACCTACTGAAAGTGCTGTCACTGACTTGTCATAATAAGCTTTTCTTAAGATATTAAAGTCTAGAACATTGTGCAATCATTCAAACCTGAACCGAGGATTGATCTGCTTATAGGTTTGGACTTTGTGACTTGTACATCTTACATGTGAATGTTCTGCCTTCTTCCTGTCCCATATTTTATTCCCCTTTCTCTCTGGGTTTTGTTGTTGTTTGTTTGTTTGTCACCAAACAGGCTGTCAGAAAGCAGGGGATGTAGTCTAAGAAACTCTAAAGATTGAAATCTGTCTTCAAGTTTCAGGCCATGGGATGGTACTGTGGCTGAGGTTAAGTGCTAGCTTTAGCAAAGCAAAACCCAAACTGACCATCTTTATCAAACCACCTTCCCTTTGTGAAACATATATCAGTTGGGGTCAGGCTGTGCATTAAGGGTGTGTGTGTGTGTGTGTGTGTGTGTGTGTTTGTGTGTGCATGTGTGTGTGTGTGTGTGTGTGTGTGTTGTATGTTCAGTAAGAGATAATATCTATCCACTGAACTTGAGTTTATTTCCATGGATATGGAAACATGGATGGATTCTGAATGGGAGAAGACCTAGGGACATCTAATATATAGGAATGTCCTGTGTTCAAGGGCTGTCTCTTTCTCTGGGACAAATGGCTGTTTCTCCTGATCTTTATGGTAAAAAAGAGGCTGGTTCTGGTGACATCAATCCTTATCTGTTAGTATATCCTGGTTTCCATGTGTTCAGGTTCAGTTGGATTTCCTAACAAATAAACTTGAGACCCATGTAGTTCAGACAGATCTGGAAAGTATGGATTTTAACATTCATTTGTTATGACGTTGGGCAAATAGGTAAAGGCTCAAGTTCTCAACTTGAGAACTTTGTGAAATATGGGACGCTGGCCCAATTTGGGGCATGAGGACACAAGGAAGATGGGATGAAGTGGGAGAGTGGTAAAAGAAAAATCAGAAAAAGTGCCAATGAAAATTCAATAAATAAAGTATAAACTTACATTAAGAAAATGAATGATTCTTTTATAGTTACACACACACAAACACACACACACACACACACACACACACACACACTAAAGCAAGTGTATAGTTACAAATATGCATGACCAAATCCATAATAGATTGCTCCCTTAAAATTAACTTTAAGGCTAATTTGAAGGTAGATTTCAAAATGTTGTTATTATTACTGTTAATTAAGTTTTTCTAAATAAGATTTCGATGTGGAGACTAGGCTGTGTTTGCCTTTGTGGTGATCTTCCTGAGTCAGCTTCCCTCAGCTGGGACTACAAATTTGCACACCTATGTCTGGATTAGGCACAGAAATTTCACCTGAGACCTTCTCTCAATAAACAAATAAAGTGCAAGTTTATATAAGAAACTTCAGCATTTATGGATTTGGGCATCCAGACAGGGTACTAGAACTGATCTTTTGTGACTACCAAGAAACAACTGTACCTATTGTACACATGAAAAGAATCTTAATGTCCACAATATGATCATTCTTGGTTTCTCTAAAGAGGAGAAGACCAACAAAATGAGTGCCTGGAACATGATATGCTAACTTAAACTTCCTTACAGCAAAGATAAAAAATTAAGATAATAGATACAAATTTTATAAAGTAAGGAAAACATTGTGTTTAATTTCATAAAACAAAAATGTGTCTAAAGAGAACTTATTTAATATTTGTAACTTGAATATGAAATGGAACAAAAATATACTGTTCTTATCCAATCTGCTCTTCTGTAACTAATGTTTAGTCACAGAAGTGCCAATGGATCAAAGCAATTGAGTGTCATTCAGTTATTCCCTCCAAGAACATGACATACAATCACAAAAGCTGTATCACAAAATTAATCAGACAATGGCACACTCAATAATTGAAGCCTATTTTATGTGGCTTCCTCTATTTATAATTTAACATTGTAGTCTCTTGCTACTGAAATTACACTAAAAATGATTAGCTCCTGGCTAACACGTGTGTTCAGCCTCTTCAGTACAGATAGTTATTGTGACAACTAAAGGCAGGCAGTGTACCAAGCTCTGTGAGAATACTTCCAATTTTCCCTCCCAGAATCAAATTTTATCTCTGACCTCCTACTGTCCCCATGATCTGCTAAGGTCAACCCATACCTCAGTAAACAAGTCGTAAGTGTCCTCATATTTTCATCCCAGTTGAAAGGACTAATAAAAATGGAAGGGAGGGCCGGGCGGTAGTGGCACAGGCCTTTAATCCCGGCACTTGGGAGGCAGAAGCAGGCAGATTTCTGAGTTCAAGGCCAGCCTGCTCTACAGAGTGAGGTCCAGGACAGCCAGGGCTATACAGAGAAACCCTGCCTCAAAGAAAAAGAAAATAAAAAGAAAAAAAAATGGAAGGAAGGATTCCCTGCCCCCAAACTTAAGACTACCTAGAAATGGGATTGGAGGGGACAGAATCAAATTTGAAGCTCCAAATACATGATAGCATGTGGTAAAAGAATACATTTCAAGCAAATTCTACAAGATAGGGAAGAATCTAAAAGGAGACAGGATAGGTTTGGGCACTGACAGGTGAATGAGATCAGGAAAAAAGGAAATGAAAGTTCTTGACAAGGGAGACAATGATAAGAATGAAGGAGAGAGAGAGAGAGAGAGAGAGAGAGAGAGAGAGAGAGAGAGAGAG